>JASDQU011101639.1:0-30255 GCA_032191745.1 Picea mariana
GCCCCCAAATCGTTCTGCTTTTAATGGTGGGGGGGGGGGATCCAGAAAGTTGGTTAAACAGTGCACTCAAATCTACGGTCCAGTGGCAAGCGCATCGATGGACGGCTGATGGTGTTTTTCGGACCCCCCTGACCGTTTTTCTTTTAACGATGGGGGGGGGGTCCCGGAATGGAATGGTACTCTGGCGGGCCCCCTCCTCTAATGTGGCAACTCCAAATTAGCGAAATTCAAAGCACAAGATCAACAGCTCCTGTTGTTTCTCATCCAACGATCCACGGGATTTCGGTACCTTCCCTGAAGAAATTTTGATCCGGATTATTTTCGGTACGAAATGAGATCGGAGATATAATAAAGAGATGCACAGAGATCTTGCAAGAGAGACAACAATATAATAGAGATATAGCGGAAATAACAAGAGTCACAGATATACAGTAATACACGATTTCTATTAATGAAATAAATGTACAGAGACTGTAAATACAGAGTGAAAGACTCGCTAGAATGGTGGTAGCTTATCTCTGAGAAGAGATGTGACGGCTACTCGCATCCGTGAGAAGATGATTACAATGAGGCTCTGAAGGCCTTTTTACAATAAGAAGGAATGTCAAAAACCCTAGACATCCAAAAACCTAACCCTGGGAGATGAAGCGCCAAAAGTCATGTGGGCCTCGTTTGGGTAAGTTGGTGCATCAACTTCCCGGGGTCGTAACTTTTGCATACGATCTCTGTTTTAGGCGTATGATAGCTCGTTGGAAAGATCTATCCGAGAAATACAACTTTTGGATGGAGTAACATCGATCTACGATCCATGTTGCTCCCCGTTTTCTCAAAAAACATCGTTTAGGGCCTCAAAATGGCCTCGGAAGTTAAAAACTGCTAAAAATAGTAAATTACCAAAATTGCCAGAAACATGTTTTGGGCCAGTTGGAGAAGGTGGGTGGCCACCGTTATCCACCTGGATCAAATTTTCACCGTTCGTTCTTCTAAGGATAACTGGCCAAAATGATTTGGCGTTCTTCCACTAGGTCTTGACCCCTACGAGACGATTTTGATCTCCGCCTCCCTTTGAACACTTCAAGGTGCTATCCCTTTATCTCCCTACACAGAAAGGTTCCTTCGACCTAAGTCTAAATATCGCCTATATACGTTTGAGTATGCTGGAGTGGTTTGAGAGTTAAGGGAAGTAATAGAATCATGAAAAGAGTTTACCCACCGAATCCTTTCTATTCGAAGTAGATTAGAATGGTGTAATAATATCCTTATGGATAGAAATGAATCGTTCCTTCTCTTAAATTATAATTGAATTATGTCATAGAAATAATTTTTTTTTTTATGGTAAATTTGAGGTTATTTGAGGTTCATGACATTGGTTGCTCCTCATCTACCACATAGTAGATTCAACAAGAGATTCCACAACATTTTATAAGTTGAGGGTTTCATGTAATGGCTATGGCACCCTGCAATCTCCGCTACCTCTTCAAGAAAACCATAGCAAAGGAATAGCTAAGAAAGGCTAAAAGTGGTGATATCGATTGTAGAGAATTCTCCTTCACCCAAAATCTCTATGTCATCCTCCACCTAGCCATTCTTTACAAGTTGACAAGGATCCACAACCTAGAAAATAGTAGTTTTTGGTGTTCCATAAATATCGCCCTCTACTATTGAATTTCATGAAGAGGTTCACCCTTGTGTTTAGTTGGAGAAGGAAGCTCATGCAATCTATTTGTGAAACAAGTAGAGCAAAAGGTTAAATGTAGAGGAAGACACACCATTTGATGTTCACGAGATTCACTACATTTCAATATTTTATACACAATTTATCTCAAGAAAGCTCAAGTAACACATTTCTATTTGTTAAACTCAAATTATGAGACATATAACATTTGTCAACTTCAACCTTTCTCTCAATTTCAACATTGTATTACCAACAACAATGCTTGTGTTTTTTAAGTGGCCATGTGAATCGATGTTGGATGCCTACTACAATACTCTCAAACCAAATTGGGTTAAGGTAGATTCAAACTCTAAGTTGATTTTAATATTTGTAGTAGATTAATTGTTATGTGCTAAGTTCATGAAAAGCAATCAATGTACACAAAAGCTTATTATTTTTTTGATGACTTATAATATGGTATGAAGTTTTTTTTTTTTGTTTTGTTTGCTAGATTGTTCGTGACCTGCGGAACTAGCCTGTGGCTGAGAAACCACGACTCAAGGGCATCTCAGTTGTCAAAATCACCCAGGGATCACACCCGGCCTGAGCCACACCAACCCGTAACATGGCTGGATTTTTTGTCCCCACAGGTTTCGAACCGGTGACTTTAACAGCACGGAGTGCCTTAACGACACACTCTGTCACTGACTGTCCTACACCTCAGGGACAATATGGTATGAAGTTTGAATAAGAAAGAAAACTCATATAAAAACGCATTCCATGTATTAATTTATGGAATTAATTAATATTATTAGTTTATAGAAACCCTTGATTTTTTTGAATAAAACCCATAAAATAAGTAGGCGAAATCGAACAACTCCCAGCGCACCGCACCATTATTGTAAATATTAATAGCACAAAATTATTGTACACACACCAAAAAGACAATAATAATAATAATAATCTATTTTTAAGGTCACGACCAAGTTAGAGACAAAATTGGCGTATAAGACCCCCTCCACCCAACGATTTGACTAGTAAATTCTACGGAGGTATACATACCTTACCCCCCTCTGGATTTGAAATTGTGACACATCTACAACACATTTGTTCTAAATATTAATACACTAATATTAGTATTAGTAATATTAGTATAAAATGTGTGCACCTCTATTCACCTTATTGACCAAAGGGTAATGTGCAAAGCATTGGCGTTGTTTGTATCAAATATTGCATAACTTTTCCCATGCACTCAATATGAATAAATATTTATGAATAGACAACAATGCATGTGTGACTCATTTGAAATTACTCACTAGGTAAAACATTAGAAAATATAGAGATGGATGTGTAACTCATTTGAAAGTACTTACTAGGTAAAAGAATAGAAAATATAGAGATGGAAATATAGGCAAGACATTAACAAAACAATCAGGGATCAATGGACTCTTTGACCAGATAAAGTAAATGTAAAATAGGAACGTCAAAGATGTAACCAAGATAACAACATTTTAACCAAATCATTCCAAAGGTATTTTTAATTATTTTATTCAACTGTAATGTGATAGAATATTGAAATCACAGTTCAAATGTGTATGACATCGAACTTAGCCTTCCTAAAAATAAAAGAAAATATGATTGATACCTTATTTCAATATTTGTTTGTCTATACTTGATGTTTTATTCTCTTGTATCTCTCATTTGTCATAACCTAAAAGACTAGTTTCATAGTATTGAGTAAAATATTTAATTAAAGATAGGATATTCAAGTGATTGACATTTAATGATCGTGAATTTAGATCTATTAATTTTTCAATGTTAATAACGAGAGCATAAGGAATTGTTTGCACAACTATCCATTAGTCATCCTTGTGGATATTTAATCTTATTACTTCACCTTTTGCAGTAAGAGAGTACTACTAGTCATGTTTATGTGTGGTCTTAGGAAAACAAGATCTAGTCAGGGGCACAAAGGATAGTAATTCATCCTCATTTTTTGGTATGGATTTCTAAACTTCTTGTCAAAGTAGTCAAGATTCAAGTCTAATGTCTTAGCAATTAAACTCAACAACTTCCCATCAGGTGCCCTGCAAAACCCATGCTACATTCACTAGAACAATAACAATCCCTAATTGCATTGTATGTAAAAAACACAAGACCATGTATAAACTACTAAGGGGATTAACTTGGGTAATATGGTTTCACTATCTAAATTAGTAGTATCAAGATTGTAATTGGTCATATACAACACTGAAAACAAGCAAATAATTCTATCAAAAGAAAACCAGACATTTTCTGCGTTTATTGAAAATGAAATGGACATGTCAAACCATTCTAGAATAGATGAAAAGAACTAGAATCATACAAAAACCTTCAATTTCATATACATTATTTATGACAATAATTAAACTATTGTCAAAAAAATGATATGCATCAATTTTGTGTGTATAAATTTAACATGAACAAAATATATTTTAGTGTGAAAGCTTATTATATGGACCAAGTTGGCACCCATGAATACCTTAAATCAGCAAGTTCAATTGGCCAAATATTTAAATCTCTATAACTAGAGGGAAAAAAATGTACGTTAGTACTACCTTGTAGCAATCAAAAGGTAGACCGACCTACCTAAGTCCTAAACCCCTTGAATAGTTTGTTGCGGTGGAAAGCTAAAAATATAATGGCAATAATGAAAACCATAATCTAGAAGGAATGACACATATCCACATATTTTCCCCGAGCTTTTCTAAATTTAGTTCATTAAAGAGTCCTAACACATCTCATGGTGAGCCACAAATCACTGCGATTTGACCCCGGACATATTAAAATACCTTGTAAAACTTCTACTGAGATTTTACCGGGCCACACCAAGGAAAATATCGGTTGTGGTTTTACAATGTACCAATGTGTTGAATCACAATGCATGAATTGCATAAAACATGAATGAAACAAAAATAAAATAGAAAAAGAACCCATCATTCAAAAATGCAAGATAGAAAACAAATTAGGAAGATATTTTTGACTATATATAGAGGATGTCATGAATCCCAATGATGGTTCACGATATTTGGCTTTCAGCATCGGGCTCAGAAATTGTAATTTTAGGATGAAAATAAATTTTGCGGTTTTGCTTAAATTTGTTGTTGTTATAATTTGTTTTACTAAATTTTGAGCTAATCTTATTGAGTTTCATCTTGTTTGATTTGAAGAAACAAATCTATGAAATTTCAATTTTCATTTGAAAAACCTAAATCATATATAAATGCTTTGGAGTTTTTGTTGTTCAACCAATTTTGTGTGTCTCAAATATTGAATTATTTTTATCTTTAGCTTTTTGTTGCGAGGACTAGCAACAAAAACAACCAATTTATTAGTTACTGAATTCAACCTTCTATGGATATAAGTCAAGTTAAATGACAAATTGTTTTTGTTAAGCTAATATATAATCTGAATGTATCTTCTAAAACTATTTTTGGTTGGTTTATATACCCTTTTGACCATATTTATTACCAATTCAATATCTATGAAAACCTTCGAATGTTTGCATCCTAATTCTAAAGCTTTTTCTAGACCTAGACATAAAGTTTTAAACTCAACAATATTGTTAGTATAGGTAAAATTAAACTGATAAGAGAAATGATGGAGATTACTTGACATGGAATATATCATAACCCTAGCACCACTACCTTCACAATAAGAAGCACCATCAAATTATAAGTGCCAACTCTGATCTTGATTAGAATCAGGTTGGACAAGAGAAGAATCTTTTTTTTTAGTGAAGACAAAATAAATACCGAGACTAATCTTGATATAATCAACTTTGGAACCAAGAATACTCTCAATGTAGGAAATAATTCTATATTCCCTCAAAATGATAATGTTCTTATGATCACGAGGAACAATCATGTGTTAACCATCCAAACTCAGATAGCCACAAAATAAGTGATTCCACTCATGTGTTAGAATCGTGGAAAGTTTTCCTACTTCCATATCACCCACTAGGAAATTACAGGTGGTCCAAATCTCAAGGTGAGAACACATGACTAGGGTGAGATCCTTAATCTTCCCAATAGAAGGATGCACTTTCTTAATAAAGGTTAGCATATTTTTGGCTTAACTCATGCAAGAGAGACCAAGTTGTTCCATGATCACTTTGGACATAATGTTACGGTAGGAATGTCCATTAATTAGAGAAGAATGGGAAATTTTTTCCATTATTCACAGGGAGACGTAAAAAGGAGGATAACTAGGCTTAGGTTTGGTTGTGGTGGCAGCATTTACCTCTTTCTGAAAATTTCCTTCTAGATCAATATCATTTGTACTCAATGATGTTGTTGTCCCATTATTTACAGCTTGAAAAACAAGTACAACAAGGGCTTTGTTAAGGTTCTGCTACTATTCTAGGGCTTAGAGTACATCCAAAAAATATTAATTTCTTTGAGAGGTGTCAAATCATTGGCCACATTATAAGGTGAATATATAGGAGGTAAAATAATAATATTTTGTTGCAGAACAATAGGATTTAGGTGTTTTAAAACATGGTTTTTGTTGCTACGATGTAACTAGAAACAATCAACATTCATTAGTTTCTTTATTTTTGTTGTTCCCAACATTTCCTAAACTAGGATTTTGAACAAATTTAGGTTCGAATGGATTCTAGGACACCTAATTTCTGGTCATTATAGCATATACATCATTATATTGTTCTTCTTCTTTGATGATGGCTACAATATGAACAACCTTTTTCCTTTTGCCCTTTCTTTAGCAGGATCATAAATCATTGGGCCATGAGCTTCATCACAAAAATTACACTAGTGATGAGTAGAAGACTCTTCAAGTTAAGCATGATTTGTTTTTTTCAAAAGGATGAAGGTAGAATTTGAAATAGGCCTAGGATTTGTAGTCAAATCATGCTTAAAATAGATCATTTGATTATGCATATCCTACATCATTTGAAACATGATAGACATATACGTTTTGGGGACAAAATTTTCAAAGAGTAAACTTGTTTTAAGGTTTTTCTCTTCAAACTCCAAACAAGTTTGTAGATCAAAGCAAAGATAGTTCACACCCTTCTCCTCCAGTTGATGATGATATGTAGGAGGTAGGTAATAATAATAATGAACACAGACATTTTGTTGAGTGGGTCTAATAACTTCAGGAATCTTAGTAAAAAGGTTCATGAACCTAAGGTCGAAGGATTTAATGGTCACATCATCCTTAAAATATAGTTTTCTAAAATCTCTCATATGATTAGTAGGATTTTTCATGTTGCCAAAAGTAAAAGTAAAATTAAACAGTAGATTAATTCAAACTAGGTTGAAAAGATCTTATTGGGAAGATCAAAAAACTTGGTAGCATCTCTACCTTCCAATTAATTTACAAACAATAGCATGCATGTGTTGTTATCATTTGCACCAATGTTGTCACATGAATTAGAGAATGCAACCAAGTGTTCATTAGTAGAAGTCACCCCATCCCGTGAAAACTTAGGTAGATGATCTTTGAATTTGGGCAAAGGGTCAATAATAGGCACAACATTCAGACGAGATGACACATGCCATGGGGTGGCATTTGCATCTACCTCATATTGAAAAATTCCTAGCTTCTTAATCACCTTTTGAGGGTTATCCGAGATAGGTACATGGTTAAACCGACTAAACATATTGCCTATAGCAGTGAAACCAGAGGTTGAAGCACTAGATCCAAAACTTGAGCTACCATGTGAAGCATAAGAAGTATTTTTAACCATAATTGGACTAACAATAGGACCATGGTTCTTGGATTCAGAAACAATATTTTTGAAATGTTCTACAAGCCTTCTTCTTCATTTCCTTTTGGAAAGGGATTTGAATTTGGGAGATTAACCTCAGGGTCTTCAAGATCTCCTTAGAGAGTTGGACATACACCAACAAGGAAAACTCTAGGAAAATCTATACTTCAGTCACCCTTGTATGGTCACTATTTAGGTTGATGCTCAAAATGAATCTTGGGCACAACACAAAAACCAACCTTGTAGGGCTCCTGGGGGAAATGGGGATGGAAACCCAAGGATTACTTAAATCCCTAGAATCACTAGCTATGAGGTTAGATTTATTAGTTAGACAAGTCAGTGGAGTTGTTTCCCCTGAGGTTATAGTGTTTTTTAATATGTGCCTTAAGTTAGTGATTCATTGCCTTCAGTTACTTTAAAGGTAGAATTTATATTCTAAATTAAAATGTGTTATAATTGCATAATTAGATTGTTAATTCAATTTAAGTATGCATAAATAAATGTCGAGTAATGTAATTAATATGATTCAATGTTAAGAAAACGATGTATACAACATACTATAATGTACAAAATTGTTGTCCATAATTATAAAATAAAGCATTCGTATGTACAACATAAAAAATGAAATAAACTAAGAAAAAATTATCATAGATCAAAGCAATTTTTTTTATAAAAGTGAAATAATGTACATAAAGAAAGGCAATTGTAGGTATTCCCAACGATAGATTTTATTCATAAAATGAAGTTCTTTTATACAACCAAAAGTAACCCAAATAGTTCCAACAATTGACATGGATTTTAGCGAACATGATGTTTACAAGACCATGCGTTATTCACAACATTTTAAAGCCAAGCAAGATGAATACCTATACATCGTGAAACCTTACTAACCACACTCAAATTGTCTGAAGTGTATCTTTGATCATGTCAGTGTTAGTCAAATAGAAAATTTGCAAGAAATAAATACATGAGGAAAATAAATAGAATTTACCCTAGAGGGAAGCACCTCTGCTTTCACCCTTGTGATACAATTGCTAGGACCGTTAGGATATGAAGGATTGAGAGACTGAACTTAGATATTATGTAGTATTACTCCCTCTCTTATCTTAGTTGATTATTTCTCGATTAGGTTGGTTTTTGTAGACAATTCTGATTGTGCTTACAGACTGGTGCTTGTTTCCGGTCACTGACTCCCCTTAGGTAGGATACCTCCTGGTTTTCCAGAGGGGGGTGTTGGAATTATAAACTTTCAAAATTAGACATCAATATCCATAATATGGCGATGCTTTCGCTCTACAACTCCATTCTGTTCAGGAGTATGAGGACATGAGCGTTGATGTCTTTTGAAGAAAAAATATCTTGAAAAGAGGAGTATCGTCACTCTCCCTTTTTCAGAACACAGTCCTTGTCTCTTGGAAGAGTCTTTTGTATCAACCATAGCACAAAAATCAGTAAAAATGGAGTAGAATTCAGAACAATAGAACAAAGCTACACATGCTCTCTCTTTACTCCTCATTTTTCTTAGGTACCCCTCCTCTCTTTTATAAGAGGTGGGCAGATAACTAAAAATATGTAATTGTCGCCTCTTGAATTTACCCCAAAAAATAATTTATGGGTTTTAAAACTTTTCAAATTTAATAGAGGAATGATTTTGAAGGTCACAAAGGCTAGGTCTTATATAAACTATGGGTATCTACACAACTAGTGTGCATATAAAGTTGATTCTGATTATGCATGAACTCCTTTAAATTCCATCTAAAACAATTTTGAATTTAAATATCTCTCTCTCTCTCTCTCTCTCACACACACACACACACATTTCAAGGTTACAAAGCCTGGGAAAATTCCTTAAGTACTTCCCCTCATTTTGAGGATGGAACCCAGGGTAAACCCTAGAATCTTCAAGGCACAAGGCCAATGAACAACAAGGCTTGAAGCCATTACAATAATATACTCTTTAAGAACTCACCATTTCACTTGCGGGAATTGAACTTGGGTGGGGAGGATAAAATTCCTCCCAACGACTCAAGCTAAACCCAATTCACACACACACACACACACACATACACACATCTATATAAATATGTATATATACATATACATTTACATGGATAATTTAGCTATACAATATTATCAATAGTCCATCAAAACAAGTACATAAACATATAAACAAGAGCCCATCAAACTGTCATGCAACTATCTAAACATATAGCACCAATGATCTTACAAATAAACTATATAACTCAGATCTCCTTTATTCATTATTACTCCTTTCAACACTTGCCCATCCATACAACCATTGCAAATTCTATGACTTAAAGTCATCCCCTATATGATATTAAAAAAAAAAAAACAATTTGTCTCAATATGATTCTTATGCAAATAGATAAACATGTGCCAAGTAGATCCAATCATGCATCAAGTCGAGTCATATGAATCATACACATTGTAAACGAACAAATTTGATCTAATGTAACAACTCATAAGAGTTTGGGCACCACAAGCACCGATATACAACCTTCATTATACACCACGATGCACACGCAGATTCCAAACAACATGCATATCAAACAACCCTAAGAAATAGCTATAGGAGGTAGCTCGTATGGTTGTAACATATGCATAGGCATCAAAACATATTTTAAACAAAAAATGTTCACGCATAACTATATATGGAAGGAGTTAATTGCATGTATAAACAAATGTTGCGCACACATTAAATAGTTTCTACTATAGCACAAACATGACATACTCATTCTACTCAAATGTTTATTCAATATGTAATAATTAAGATGAGGGTTTGGTGCACAAACTACTAATAATATCGAATACATAGAGCTAGGGACGTTGTGTGTAATCCATAGCAATAATATGAAATGGACAAGTATTTCTCGTTATCCAAACCCCAGGCTCCATAAAAAAATAAAAAAATAAACCCACCATCAAGCTTTTCATGGCCAACACTCAACACCTTCAAGGGTGGAGTTTTTCATGATAAAATGGCCAAACAATCGACCATGATAGACTATGTGCAATGCAAGTGTTGGATATCAAACTATCAAATTACATAAACAAAATGTTGTTCAAATTGTGTTAAACTATTACCAACAAGGTTAGTTAGGTGGAGTGAAATGCTCGGCAAAAATTCAAAGGAAGGATTCAGGCCACTTTGTATTCAAGAAAGTTGCAACTCAAAGCTAATGAGTGATAGCTATCCTCAAACAAAGTGCATAGGGCGGACTTGTCTTAGGGTTGATAGCAGTTATAAGATAGTGAAAGTAAGAAAATGATTTAGACTCTACTACATGAAAGAGGTTGAATGGGGTTCTACCTCTACATACATGATTGAAATCAATAATTAAAAATAATAGGTTGCAAAGTTTGGAAACAAACAAAATATGGTTGGAAGATTTAATGACATACAAAACACCCACTACATACTTAAGTCATGAATGGGACATAAACAATGAATGGATTCAATGGGTTGACGTTTACCTTTCTCCCATCACAGTTTTGGTTCTTCAACTACTCTTATTCCATCTACTCTAGGCTTGAAACCAACTAGGTTTCTAGCAAAACTACCTGCTAGTCTTTGTTAGAGTGCACAATAGGAGGATTCCTTATAGCACCTAGAAGGAGTTAAGAATAAATCATCACAACTAGGGTGATATCATGTCTTATTAGGCTCGTAAAATTTTAATAAATAACTTCATTGCAAACTTTTGCAATCATATGGGTGTTGGTCATTTTGGGAGCAACACACTCCAACCTCCATAAGGAACAAGACTTTGAGAGAAGGGGCTTTGATCAAATTAGTTAGAAGCATCAAAATTGATTAAGTTATTCCTACAAGGTTGTCAACTACATGAGATTATCCCAATGTCGGGGGTGGACAAATGAGGTATCCTCTAGGAGAATTAAGGATGATTGTATACAAGTAACGTGTTTGAAAATAAACCAAATGGAGATATTATGTCCTAAGGATTTAATTTTCCTTGATTGGAGGATGTTGCAAAGTGGCATGTTTTGAGATACGAGGAAGAGGGGACTTCAAGAATTGATTTAACAAAATCTTGTCATTCAAGGGGAACTTACTTAACCACCTCCGATGTCCCCACTCATGAATGTGTTTGGTGATGTGGGTAGAAGTTGTATGCATATAAGTTGTATGGAGTTTGATCCCTATTTCATACCTAATAAGAAAGTGAAATTGTTTCAAAAAAAATTGTAGCTAACACAATGAAACTAGTGTAAGTACTTCTAGGAAGGTCAATGTACCACTCAGTTGCCACACTAGCTAGGGTATGCTAGGAAAATATAAGGTTAACATTATCGTTCATAATGTTATCATAACAACACCATGAATGAAAGGTTGTTGCATGGTTCTAAGGGTGTTCTCCATGTATACCTTCAAACTTTATAATCTATGAGGGTAACTTAGTAGGTGTTGGCACAGGGGCATACCCAGGGTTCAACGCTCAAGAGCACACCAACAAATTCCTAACTACCGACCCTTTCGGCAACACCTGCGAAGCAGATGAAGTCTTACCCAAGGTAGATGCAGGGGTGGTTGCAGGACTTAAGTGTCTGCAACCTTAGCTGGGACACAGATCTATGATTATATCGCTTACATAGTACTTAGCATAGATCATTCGATAATATTCAACCCTTATTATACTTTGCAAATAGCACAAAGCATCGCATCATTCACTTAGATATAAGGTATTTTAGCACTTAGCAACAGTAAAACATATCAGATCTGATAGATCAGGACTTAGCAACAGTAAAACATATCAGATCCGATAGATCAGCACTAAGCATCTTCATACATGTCAGATATAACATTCACACACATCTAAGAAACACAAAGCATAAGTAAATCTATCTAAATATATCAAAGCACTTAGAAACAGATGGGATAAACACATCAAGACAAAGCACAAAGCATAACACACAGATTTACGTGGTTCACCCCCACCCTGGGGCTACCTCCACCAACTCTTCTTCTTTATTTCGTCTTCAATCGGTTACAGCACAGAGCCACCAAAAACCTTCTTCGCATAGGACAGAAGATCTGTGCAGCTTGTTAGATACTTCTTCCTTGCGCTACAGCACAAAGCCTTCCACAAATCCTTACAACAACTTGCACTTAGCTATGCAAGCCTCTTACAGTCATGCACAGAGAACTTACAAAATCTATTAGCACTTAGCTTACATCACATACATCCCTATATCCTATGATAGATGCCTAGATATCTATTTATACATTACAAAAGTGGGCCTAGGCGTGGGTAAACCCACGGGTCGAGATCCCTTTCCCATTACATATTCCCAAAAACCCAAAAGTGGGTCGAGATTTCGCAATCTCCGCTTTGTCTGGCGCTCCATCTTCAACAGACTGTTGAAGTCCCAAAAATGGTCAAACATGACCAAGTATCTCTTAAAACTTGGTCAAGGGCCAACAAGCCCCCAACACTCACATGTGACTCATCCTGAGTCACTCTGGTCTGATCAATTCTGCCTCGAATTCCTCGAGCTTGGCTCGAGCTTCTTCGACCTGTTGTTGTGTTACAGCCTCTTGCTCGGAAAACTCATGGATGAGTGCGTCATTGACAGGTCCCTCCAGGCATTGTT
The DNA here is from genome assembly GCA_032191745.1 of Picea mariana. Classification (NCBI taxonomy): domain Eukaryota; kingdom Viridiplantae; phylum Streptophyta; class Pinopsida; order Pinales; family Pinaceae; genus Picea; species Picea mariana. The sequence continues at coordinate 13,062 of JASDQU011101639.1, forward strand.
CTGTTGCACTCACAACCTGTTCTAGCTCTGCTCCTCGGATTTCAACCTTTTTGAACAACTGACATGCCTTATCTTGCATCGGTTGAAGTCATTGAGTCACGTCCATCACTTTTCTCTGGATTGTATGGATCTGTTGTTGGACCATGCGCTGCTCATGAGATCTCTTCATTCTTTCTACAGGTGATAGGGCCTTCAGCTGCATTTGTAGATTTTCAGCTTCATACTTCGCCTCTTGGAGCTGTGACTCCAATTTATATAACTCTGGGTTTTTAGTGAGGTTCTCATATGTCTGGGCCCTGCAGCTACTAAGTTGTTTGCACTCCAAGGCAAGAGATTTCAATATGTCAACTACGTTGCAGGCAGTTATTTCTCTTTGGTCTCTGATCTACTACGGGGTCTCAGGTACTGCACGGAGCTCTAGATCTGCAATGCACTGTTGGAGCTTTTGAATTACTCCTTCCAGTTGTGCCACCTGATGTGGAACCCGTTCTTCTGTCTATACTTTGATGACAGCCACAGAGCGAAGTGATATGTTGACCAGTTCTTTTATCTTGAGTTTCTTTGCGAGCAATTGTTCCTTGCTTTGTTGTAGCTCATCTTTCTCTGCATCCCATTTTGCTTGGAGAGCAATCTTTTCTTGTTCTGACGTGTTGCATTGCTCCATAAGAACTCCCTGTACCTGTGTTAAAGATTGAGTGGCTTGCGTTGTTTCTTCTTGATCCCATCAAAGGCGAGCTTCGACTGTATCAGCAATCTGGTGGAGTTGAGCTAGCTCATCCCCTGGTTCTGGTGCTCCTATTGTCAGAGGCGCAGTGGAGACTGTGCGGCTAGATTGTAGTTCCTACTGCACCCCTTGGAGTTCAATCTCGATACGATTATACATCTGCTCCTACTTTGCCTCTTGTGTCTCTACTATCTCCAGCATGGCATCGTTCAGGGCTGCAACAATGAAGTTGAAGTCGTTTGGGGTTAGTGTGGTCTGCAGCTTAGTCACGGGAGATTTGGACTTCTTCCAAGAAGAAGGTTTCTGAGGTGAGCCCTTCCTCTTCTTCAAAATATCTGCTTCGTCTTTGCGCTTATGTTCAACTTCTTCTACCTCTTCACCATCACCCTCTTGCTCTGGTGTGATGGAAGCAGTCGTCACCGAGGCATTACTCAAGTCTTGCACTTCGTTGATCTTTTGTCGCATGCTAGGTCCTGGTAGATCCTGCGCAGTTTTTGGACCGTCTACATCAGAGATGTCCGCAGGGTCAGCTGGAACAAGGAGGTTCGTTGACCATTCCTTTGTGATCTCCTCTAGATATTCTTTTGTTAATCTATAATAGGACTGTAACTGTTGATTGTGCTCGTCAACGCGCGCTGCGATGTAGAGAAAGTGATTTTCTGCGCTGAAATTCATCAGGGGCCGAAACCTGTAGAGGGTGTTTAGAGTTATGCGCGGTGTAGACTGGATAGCTACTTTCAACTGATTATAATATGAATGAAACATGACATTTGACTGCCATTGTTTATTCATATCGTTCAAGTACCACAGAGTACTGAACTTCACAGCCAAAGGTTCAAAGGGTTCAATGTCTGGGAAGGTCGCACCTTCTGGCATTTCCCATGCAATGAATGCAATCAGTATGAAAAGCCAGCTGAAATGGAACTCATACCCTTGGTCCTGCGCTTCCTTGCAATCAAGCTCTAGCTGGTTTACAAGGTATTGTGCCCAATTCATCTGTACACCCTCCATGCACGTCCATGCGAGGTCGACTACGAATCCAGTCACTTGGGTAGGCCGGTTCTTGTGAACTAATTTCCAAGCAATTAGTTGACAGGCTAGACATATTGTGTCGTTCTGGATAGAGGCTACCTTGTAGCCTTGTGTTCCTTTCTCAACATCACCATACGTTTCTTTAATCTTATGCACTAATTCTATGTCTGTGGTTTTTCCAGGATAAAAATCCTACGGGTCGGGGCCTTGCATGCTTAAGACTGTGATCTGATTGATTAACATCGGATCCACTGTTATGTGACGATTTAACCGTAAGTAACCTCTGTGGTAACAAGATAGCAGTAACTTGATGCATGCATTCACCTCCTGGTGTCCACCAAAGTGCGGGATCTTCATAACATTCAACAATGTGGACTACACGAGGTTATGGGTCCAATGCTGGGGGATAATCTTTGAATTTTTTCCCTTTGTCTTTGTCATATACTTATGTGGGGCGAGCATACTGTAAGCTTTACGGTCTCCAAGGTTGAAGTCACTAAACTTCAGTGCTGCTATCTTATCCTGGTCCGTGCGAACTGCGCGTATCCCTTTGGGTAGGTACACTGTGACCAAGGCATAGTCAAAATATATAGGCACGCTATCTCTATTCACTGCGTCACTCAGAGGAGGTATATACGCAGGTAAGATGCTTGGAATCAACTTAGCATTCACGAGATTGTCTCTATGCTTCGTTCTCGTCTCTGTCGTGATTCTGTAAGTTCCTGCTCTGCGAAAAGTTGATGGAGAAGCTTGGACTCCTCCTGTCGATGATGTTTGCACACCTGCAGACATCCTTCTTTCTGACATGACTTTCTTGGTCCTGAGATCAATGAGTACTTCCTTCGTAGATTCTTCAAGTGTGTTAAGCTCCTCGGACATATGTGCTCATGGTTAATAATATCGGGTTCATGAAGTAATGTAGACATGGCAATAATATTGAAAGTAAGGGCATAATGATCACTGGACAATCTTAACCAAGGTTGTGAGCTCAAATTCTCGATTTGGCAGAAGTTGTCTTCGTGCATGGCGCGACGGGGTAAATAGGAAACTCAACACAGATTACTTGCAACGGGTATGACATTTCATTAACTCTTGTTCTGTTCGACACGATCCAACGGTCAGGTGGCAAGCCATATATGTTTTTCCAATCATTCGGAGCATCAGTCAAGCGGATATATCGTCCCCAATAGCTATATTTCTTCTCCACGGCGAAGTGACCTGTGTCGTTTTTTTGATATCTCGGTGAAGCTCAAATTCTGCAAATTTTCCTTCTATGAGGCTCCCTCTAGAACCTTCTGTAATTTTTCAATCTTAGCCCTCTTCCTACTTAGCTTCCTAGCCTTCTTTCCAGTGAGCTTTGTCTCAGTATTCTTCTTTCCATTCTGATTCTTATCTTTTTTAGATATAGTTACTACGCGATGTTGGGAATGTTTTAGGGTTAACACCTCTTCTGCCTCTTCAGCAAGTACTTTAGTCTTCTGAGGGTATTCTAGGGGTCTTGCAGCTTCGACATCGGATTCTCTAGTGTCAAATAACTTTGATCCATTTTCCTATTCTTTAATCAATTGAGCGATCCTTTTGATCATAAAATATTTTAACTCTTGTTTTTTTTCTATTCCGAGGCTTCTTCTTCTTCTTTCCGTCTGGCTTGATCTCTTTCAATCCAAGGTTTCCCTAGTAACATGGTAAACGGGGCGTTGTTTTCAATACATTTGATAATCTCAAAATCTTCCTTTGTCAAATTTCCATTGACAGTCGTAGATATCTAAGCAAGCCTCCCACATAAACTTACCAGCTTCCCTCTTAATAGACCTATTCCTCCTAGGGAAGGGATCATAGCAGGTCTTTCTATAGCTTCCCAGGTTCTTTCTGGCATAATATTCACTTGTGTCTCTTCATCAAGAACACAGTCAATGTCGAAGTCCCATATTCTTGCTTCAATGCATTCTTTTTCTTTGAAAATCTCTGATAATCTGACATGTCGGTGGTCATTCAGGGTCTCCTTCATTTGCATCAATACTTTCTCTGATTCTTGTTGGGGTTCTGCCTTTTTTGGATCTGCCTTAGGGTTTTCTTGGTTCAGAGTCATTCCTTCAAGCTTAGCGATCATTCTAGGGCAATCCAATACTTCATAGTCTAGAGCTTTACAACAAAGACAACTAGGCCTTCTGTCAAGGCATTCCTTAGCAAGATGTTCTGGTCTTCTGCAACTATAACAGAGGGCTAATCCTCTTTTTCTTTTAAATGATCCCCAACCTCTTTTGTGTTGCGCACTAGGATCATAGGAGTTAACCTGCAAAAAATTCTTTCTAGGATCCTGCATCCATTTGTTAATCCAAACATTCTTTCTATGCATAGGTATAACATATATATCGCTATTCTTATCAGATCTATTCATATCAAACCTTCTTTCATCTACTAATGCCCTAGTTTTTAAGCTAGGACAGAAGCTATCAAACATACCTAGATCCATGCTTTAGAAACAAAATTTTCCACTTATCTTACTTTTACAGAGTACAAAGCTTTCAGGTATTTCTTCTTTAACTATTCTTACCTCTATCAGAGAGTAGAGCTTACAGATCTTACCTCTTTTCTTCGGATCGGGCTTCTTTTCTTAGCACAGAGCTTATAAACCGAGTAGGGTACTGCGTGCCAGGGCACAGATCTACGCACAAAGCTTCCTTTTGCACAAGCCACTTCTTTCTTAGTTCCCAATAATCACAGTTTTAGGTCCCGACAATAGAACCATTTGTTGGCACAGGGGTAGACCCAGGGTTCAACGCTCAAGAGTGCACCAACAAAGCCCTAACTACCAACCCTTTTGTCAACACCTGCGAAGCAGATGAAGTCTCACCTGAGGTAGATGCAGGGGTGGTTGTAGGACTCAAGTGTCTGCAACCTTAGTTGGGACACAGATCTTTGATTATATCGCTTACATAGTACTTAGCATAGATCATTCGACAATATTCAACCCCTATTATACTTCGCAGATAGCACAGAGCATCGCAACATTCACTTAGATCTAAGGTATTTCAGCACTTAGCAACAATAAAACAGATCAGATCCGGTAGATCAACACTAAGCATCTTCATACATGTCAGATACAACATTTACACACCTCTAAGAAGCACAAAGCATAATTAAATCTATCTAAATATATCAAATCACTTAGCAACAAATGGGATAAACACATCAAGTCGAAGCATAAAGCATAACAAATAGATTTACGTGGTTCACCCCACCCTGGGCTACGTCCACCAACTCTTCTTCTTTATTGTGTCTTCAATCGGTTACAACACAAAGCCACCAAAAACCTTCTTCACATAGGACAGAAGATCTGTGCAGCTCGCTAGATCCTTCTTCCTTGCGCTACAACATAAAGCCTTCCACAATGACTTTCACTTAGCTCTGCAAGCCTCTTACAGTCATGCATAGAGCACTTACAAAATCTATTAGCACTTAGCTTACATCACATACATCCCTATATCCTCTGATAGATGCATAGATATCTATTTATACATTACAAAAGTGAGCCTAACCGTGGGTAAACCCACAGGCCGACATCCCTTTCCCATTACATATTCCCAAAAACCCAAAAGGGACCCAAAAGTGAGCCGAGATTTCACAATCTCCGCTTCATCTAGCACTCCATCTTCAACAGACTATCGAAGTCCCAAAAATGGTCAAACATGACCAAGTATCTCCCAAAACTTGGTCAAGGGCCAACAATAGGTGTAGATGGCCAAGTCACATTGTGACTAATGGGGTCATTTTTTAGTCATGACAAGTTTTACATGTTTAAACTAACCATAAAGGGTAACCCCATACATTGACCTCTCCAATTTATAGGAGAGGAGGGTTTTGATTCTCTCCCCAATGTTCCCTCCATAAGCCTTTCTGCCTAAAGAAACACAACTAACAATAGTCATGTTAGAATATGGTAAAGTGCTACTAGGTACCTATTGATGAGGAAAAGAGATCGCACTAAATGGAGGAGATTCATCATTAAGTCTAAGATAATGTCTAAGGATTTTAAAGAAACAATGTCAAAATTTATCAAAAAAATTTCAAGTCCTCAATTATCATGTTGATTTAAATTATACAAAGAAAAAAAACCACACCCCTATAAAAAATTTACCAAGCCTCGAGAAAACGACTCAAAAGGGGCCCCTCCATACGTGCATCCACCCTAGGTCATGAAATCCATTTGAGGAAGCATGCACAAATGAAGGTGAGAAAATAGTTTCAATGAACCCCAAGTACACGACCAAAGGTAATGAGATCTAGTGGAGGTTGTCAAGGGGCAATTATTGTCTGCCAAATGATACCTCACCAAAAAACCACAAGTGAGATATCTGGGGTGGAAACCTAAAGAAAGCCCACTAAGCTGCTTGTTCACATTGTATGATTGGGCAAGATAGAGTTGCCAAAACCCTAGTGAGCCACTTGATGTTGTTTATCCAAAAAGTTAAGTGTTCAATGAGTAAGTCATCAATGTTGGGTGGGAAATTCTGAAGTCAACCGTATGAAATTGAGAGGGCAATGTTGAAATTTCTTACTCCACATGGTTTCCTCTCCAATTGTACACCCCTTGTAAAAAGGATGGGTGTCTTCCTAATTGCATTAAAATGTTATTATGGTCTTTTCCCAATGCATCAACTCTAAGTCTCCAATTTTGACAAGCCTTGTGGAGTTTAAAACCACCACCCCAACCTAAACCCAAAGCCTTAGGCTAATCTAATGTTGGTATGACAAACCAAAGAAAAAAGGTCTAAGTTACTTTTATTATCCATATTTATTTTAGAGTTTGTTTCTTAATATGGTATGTAATGTGTGTTCTTCATATGTAATATTGTAGAAAATAAATTCAATTGATAAAAAAAAATTCTCAAAAATGGATAAACAAATCTTCAATTTTCTTGTTTTTTCAATGGAAAAAATTATCAACATGTAGATACCACGAAGCAAAGGAATCAAACTCAATTCTACACCAAAAACTCATAAAAATCTGTTTTTTTTTTTCGACTAAAAACACATATATGTACACGAAAATAGAGGATAGAAGCACTACCGCATTGTAAAAGACAAGATAGAAAAATATTGTGCAGTCGTAAGGAAAACTAACAAGCACACTCTCCAAAATGGAAACCACATGAGTTTCCCTAGGTTTTGTATGCTACCGCACATGTTTTGTTAGATAAAGTGCATGTTATGTAGTTGAAGAAGTCCATATAGTCGGATGCCAAAGATAAAATAAAGGAAAAATTAAAATTAAAATTTAGCGAATGTGTTGATAGGATTGAATATTCATGGACATCAAATAGAAAGAGGCTAGTGAAAATAAAATAAAAGTGCAAAACGAACCCAAAGATTCTTATATCCAATGTAAGGAAGAGATCAAAACGACAAGAAGATTTCATTAGGATATTTACATGAAGAATAGGTTCACAGAGTAGAACCATTTTGAAATATTTGTGCTTTAAACATGTCATAAGTGGACAAAGTCAATGTTTGCATGCTCTATGATTAAGTTTAACCATGTTAAAGGGGTTGTATGGGTTTTAACGCCTTGTGATTGAATTGCATGCATTTCGAAGAAAAAATCATGTCGATCGTCGAAATAAAGGAATATTAATATTTTTCCTTATTTACGAGACATTTCATCAATTCCATCTAAAGTAAGCCACATATTAGTGCATTGTGGGAGTTAAATTATTTGGAATGTGTCAATGTGTGCCTAATTGGGCCAATGAAAGTTGGGTGTTGTTATCCATTCCACGAGGATTTAAGTCTCTTAATGATATGCTTGTGCATTTGTGCACATGTGTTTGCGAAAATGGGTGGGCCCAAGTGCAAGTAATTTTGGTGAAATAGATACCCCCACTTACAACTTTTTATTCAAGGGAGACTTCCATAACAAGGTAAGATGTTTACATCCTAAAAATAAATATATTATTGATTTTATTGGAATTTTAAACAAATAACACAATTTTATTTCAAAATTCATTAATGTAGTTAATGTTATTTATAAATTTGAGTTTCAAGCATGATATTCGACCTATTTGATTTTTATAAGTTTAAATGAGTTTCAAGCATGTTATTCAACCTCTTTGATTTTTATAAGTTTAAATGACCTTACATTAAATATTATAATTCACTTTCTAAATTCACTTAGATGTATTCAATGTTCTGTATCTCGTAAGGACACTTGTGAATACCTATAGTTCATCCTACTTTGTACATGTTCTCTTTGTCTTTTATCATGGATTATGCCTTGTAGTTCATCTTATCTATTTGATTGTTAGCTATGACATTAACTACATCTTCTACTTGCTTCATCCTACTTTGTACATGTTCTCTTTATCTTTTATCATGGATTCTGCCATGTAGTTCATCTTATATGTTTAATTGTTTGGTATGATATTAACTACATCTTCTACTCGCTTCACTTTTCCATCTAGTATATCACCTTATCCTTTAATTGTGTGAGTGCTACCATCTCCTATATTTATCGAATAACCTCCACTTTAAACTGATAGGGTCAAGACCAATCTCTTTTGTAGGAAACATGTCTTCTTGCTCCATAGTCAACCATGCTTCATCTAAATATTCCTTTGTAATGAATATGGTCTTTCTTTTTATCAAATTCCCTTTTCTCAAGAAAGTGTCAAGCATGTTTTTCATTCTTTCCCAAGGAATTATCATTCTTATACATATATAAGTTCTTTGCACATTGGATTGGCTTCCTATAATGTAAGAATAATCTGTCTTTGAAGGGTTTTTTTATTGACTATTTTGATTATCCTTGGTTGTGTTAATTCTTCAATTTGTACCCTTGCATTTTAGGTGTTCGTCCTTATAACAATTACGTGTCCATGTGATATTCATTGTAGATGAAGAATTCAAAGAGCAAGTTCTTTGAAGTTGATTATTGACTAGTGAAACTTTGATAAAATTTTGGTATGTTGAGAGGTCATAAATCCAAGTTTTAGCACATGTGTTCACAAACTCTTCCTTGATGTCAAATCCCTTATCTAAATTAGGATGACTAATCAAGTAGCCAAGATAATTTGAGAAGGATAAAAGTTTCATAGGAAAAATATTGAACACCCAGAGAGATTGGATGGAGGATATGTGGATGTAGTGAATTTAGAGCTAGGTTGAAAACTACTCCAACAACCCAGTTAGTAGCCCACATCAATTCCACATTAGTGAAAGGAATCAATCAATCATGTCTCAGCATGTGGTCTAATGACAAAGTACCATGTTAAACCCGCATAGTGCACACATCATCATGATGGCATCAATATAAGATGGTTGGAAAGGTACGTGGACCAATAAGATGTTGCTAAGTAAGAGGGAGAAGTCAATAAATATGAATTTGAAGGGATAGATAGATCCATAATGCTTGTTCATATGAATATAGATGAAAATATTGGAGGTCATCCATCAAGGTATTTGAAAGGACAGCAAAAGGAAAATTACATGAGAGTTTTGGATTTGTGGGGGAAAAGGCTAGAATTGGGGTAGGTCACCGTGTTAAATCCCTGCCTATGGTGACCTTAATAGAACTTTTATCTATGTAGGGAGATTGATTTTACGAGAGGATTCAAGTTTATTTGATGAGGAGATGGAAAAATCTTGAAAAAACCCCATAGACCCGAGATCTTGTACGAGTGCCACATGAATGGGTGAAATGAAAGCTCAGATCAACGTACAATGTAGTCTAGGTTAGCAAACAAGTGGCCTTCACATCAACAATATAGATAATAAAAAAATGATTGAGATCCATGTGGAATCTCTTCATCATAACACGTTAACGCAACGATCTGATTATTAGTAAGAAGGATAAACACACATGCCAATCAAGGGTTTCCATGTTGTAGGTTGACGCCAGAAGTTGACTTGGTAGGTACAACTAGATTCACATGGTGTATTCAAATAAGAAATCATGGAAGTGTCCCATGAAATTGTTGTTTATATTACATTCGGTTACTAGGGAAATGGAAGGCTTGCAACATTTTTCCTTTGATTTCCTAGGCCCCCTTTAGAATTTCAATGTTCAATGGAAGGCATATTGTATAAAATTTAGGGTTCACGAGTGTAGTATCCCCAACCCCAAGCTAGGCCATGCCACACAAGAATTTTGTCTCTCGTACCATTTAATTAATAGCATGCTTTGCATATACAACAATTACGCAATGAAAACATCATACGATTCATGCATAAACAAGTATAATAAAATATACATAATTTATATAAACATTCACATAGTAAATAACATAAACACACAGATAAAATAACACTTTTTAATAATTCACCAATTGTGTGTAGACCTCATACTTTCCTCCCATCCATAGAATTTGTTGCTCATAAACTCTCAGCAACAGGTCACCCTTGAGTTGGGTCTAGAAACTCCACCAGGGAAGGCTTTCTAGGCCATACTAAGGTCTAACTAGCACAATAAAACTCAAGTCAAGGTGTCAATTGTTGCAACTAGCCTACAACCTCTCATTTCCTAGGGCTTGTCCCTATTAAATTCTATAAACTTAGCACTCAACCATTAATTCCAAGCAAAACACATTTATTGAATAATAGTATGGCTAGGTTACTTAACCATTAAAATTCAGTGCAAGCAAAATCAGAAACCAAACATATTTGCACAAGATATTTTGGGTAAACAAACCCTGGAAAAACCCTTGCAAGAAAACCAAAACTATGATGATTTTATTAAATAAAATCAAGGCTCTCATCCTGGGATAATGGCCTTTCTGAGGAAATACAAATGCAACAAATAGCTTATCCTATTACCCAAGATCAGTCATTTGATCTTGTCGGTTGCTACTTCCCTTACTTCCCCTTTGCACCCTTTCCTCAAACCCTACCATTGCACACCTAAATGATCACTCACTCTTTGTGTACCATCATTGTGTCTCCTCTCACATAGGTTGTCTTTTATAACCTTAAGTTTACTCTAAGTCCAAAACCCTAAATCTCCTAAAGTGATATACAACTAAGATCTAATCTTGTGTTCACTTTAGATCTAACGGCTAGGACTTAATTTAATTATTAATGCAAAATACTTAAGCATTTAATTAAATTAAACTCACATTAATTACAAAACTACATTCACTTTATTAATCACTTAATAAAGTGAATCCTAAGGTTTTGAGAGGTAATAATGACAACTCCCACATTTTGACACAAACAGATGTGGAAGTACATGTTTGATGCTACTAAAAACATCAACACTCCCTCTTAACGAGGAAGGTACTTCTACCACTTGGAGGTGGCTCTGTCTTCGCTACCAAATATGCTACCATGGTTTCTCTCCAATCCACCTGATTGGTTGCTCCCTTTGAACAAAAATCTATCCCTTCCATCTCGCTCGAACCCTTCGTCAAAGAATTTCCTCTAATCATGATCCTAAAAGCCTCTTTCTCTCGAGCATCCTACATGGCCATCTCATACGATGAATTCTTCTAGATAGTCTTGGAAGGTTTCTCCTTCCCACTTGAACCTGAAGGTTGACTCCTTCTGAGCTGCTCAACCTTCCGAGCTACCTGCTCCTTGTTCTATGTCACTGTGTTGTTGCTTATCATTGCTCAGCAAGCAACTCAATGAAAAAAATAATTTTCATTTCTTGGATCCTCGCTTAGGACCCATTTCCCATTACTTGTTGCCCAGAATTTCTACTTGAAGTTGTCTGAGGCTTCCCACATCCTTTCTAGGCTCTCTATTCTCTTCTTGAACTTTTATTCATGTTGCTTGAGGCTTCCTGGAGCCCCTCTATTCACTACATGAAATTTTATGTGTGTTGCCCAGCTGTTATCTGGGTTGTTTTCCCACTACCAGGAGCTACCCAGGTCTCTTCCCATTGCACGGTGGTCGTCTAGTCCCTATGGCCCTTGTTGGGTAGTTATGTGGCCCTCTGTGGTTTCCTGGCTAGCGTCTCAGTTTTCTAACTGGTGGCTAGCCAGTCCTGTAGTCTGTGACCTATTCACTTGGAATATGCAACAACTATGGTGGTTGTTAGGTTCTCTTGACGACTACTTGCCACCTGTATCTTTTCTCCACACACGACCCCTACACACACTACCTTTCAACTACCTATGTCAACTCTTGTCCACGCAGGTCTGTCAACGACTAGCTATTGGGTATAACATGAGCCTTCACCTCGATTCTTTACCAAATATCCTAGCTCTAAGTGCACCTATGGTTGTTGGCTACAACCCAATCTTCACTCAGCCATCTCTCCTGCAACCCTCTTCCTCGGCTCTTGTTGATCGTCGATTCCCTCACTATCGTCATCCAGTAGTTCACAGTTGCTTCAGTTGTTGGCAGTTGCTCACTTGCAAAATGATTTTCTCAACTCTTTGCTTAGTCCAATTCACCCATAATTGATCTTCTGCAGCGGCCAATCCACTCAACAGCTCCACAAATCCCTGCTGCAACCCAATTTTATCCCAATCAGATTGATCTACACAATAATCGGTGGTCATATGTTGTACGACAACTACTTTACGAAGGTCATACATATGGACTGTACTTTTGTATGGTTGTACTATCCCTTTTTTTAATTTATTTCTGAGTTTTTTTTTCACCCACAACCGCAAAAATGAAACAAAAAAATTATGCACTGCAAATAATCTCATCAGTGCAAAAATGGCTTCCTCAGAGTCTCATCTCTTATACCATGTTAAATTTTGTAAACCTAGCACTCGAACATTGATTCCAAGCAAAACACATTTATTGAATAATAGCACAGCTAGGTTACTTAACCATTAAAATTCAATGGAAGAAAAAATAGAAACCAAACACATTTGCACAAGATATTTTGGGTAAAAATCCCCTGGAAAAAACCTTGTGGGAAAACCAGAACTGTGGTGATTTTATTAAATAAAATCAAGGCTCCCATCCCAAGATAATGGCCCTTCTGAGTAAATACAAATTCAGCAAATAGCCTAACCTATTACCCAAGATCAGTCCTTCGATCTTTCTGGATGCTACTTCCCTTGTTGCCCCTTTGCACCCTTTCCTCAGCCCCTACCCCTACACACTTGAGTGCTCACTCTTTGTGTACCATCATTGTGTATCCTCCTCTCACATAGGTTGTCTTTTATAACCTTGATTTTACCCTAATTCCAAAACCCTATATCTCCTAAAGTGATCTACAACTGAGATCCAATCTGGCGTTCACTTTAGATCTAACAGCTAGGGCTTAGTTTAATTACTAATGTCAAATACTTAGGCATTTAATTAAATTAAACTCACATTAATTACAAAAGTATATTCACTTTATTAATCACTTAATAAAGTGAATCTTAAGGTTCTGAGAGGCAGTAATGACGACTCCCATGTGTTGCAACATACCGACATGAAAGTCCCTCTCTGAAGTTACTAAAAACATCAATAGTACCACCCCAAGAAGTGTACCCCTTATCTACTCAACAGTCCTCCAGTTGTCCCACTTCCCTTAAGGGGCTTCAACAACAGGTCGGACAAAAAGTCTCAGAGCTCTATAGTTATTGCCCAACAATCAAGGAAAACAATTCCCAACAGTTCTCTCACCTAGAGAGAGAATTCTCACAGGGTTGACAACATACCTCTTCAGTATGCACATAGGCCTGACAACTTGCTTCTTCAACTCAAACTACACAAGTTTATTGGTTACAATCCACAACAAAAGATCCCAAGTATAGTTATGAAATGGATGGCAGGGAGAGTACGGATGGCAAGACTCAGGGTGAGAATAATGAGAATTCCCCAAAATACACTAAGTTCCCCCAATATATTGGCATGTCCCCAACTTGACACTTGTCATGATGGAAACTACATGGGCCCCACTTGGGAATACGTTTCCCCACTTTAGGAACTTAGGATACGATATCTCGTGATTTAGACTTTAGGAAGTATTAATATAGCATTTCCTTAACTTAAGCCCCCTTAGCTTATCCCCTCTTCTTAGGCCCTTATCCCCCTTTCCCTCTAGTGGAATTTCAGCCCCCCATACTCTTTTTGTTTGGTTGGTCTGCAACGATGATGTATTTTTATTAATAATATGAGTGTGATTACATATTAAAATGAGAGGCTCACTGGCCTTTTAGCATTTAGGCTCTCTGGCTTGAGAATCACATAAGCACTCTGGCCTCAAAATACCTTGGCTCACTAGCCTATATGTACATTCACAATTGGGGTTCAGCCTAGGGGTATTACATTCCCCTCCCCCTTATTTATGCCTTGTCCTCAGTGAATTATATACACATGTACCACCCAAAAACTTCAAAAATATTCAAAAATATGTGGGTACTCCTCCCACATGGCATCTTCATGTTCCCAAGTTGCATCTTTGGGACCGTAAAAGGTCCATTGAATCGTTTCCAGCCCTATTGCTCGATTTTGGAGCAACTTGAATTTCTTATCCAATATGCACACCAGATGAACTTGGAAATCTCCTTCTTGCTCCACCTAAATCACATTCCAATCAATTACATGATTAGCATCAGGTGCATAATTTTTAAGCAAAGACACGTTGAATACATTATGAATGCACATGGATGCAAGTAGTGCAAGCATGTATGCAATAGGACCAATCCTTTCTAGGATTTCAAACGGTCCACAATATCTTGTTCTAAGCTTTGAACAGTTTCCCAACTTCAAGGAACTTCTCTTGGCCTTCACTTTTAAGAACACATGGTCACCCACTTTAAACTCTTTTTGAGTTTTGATCTTATTTGCATAGATTTTTTTCATGTCTTGAGCAGCCTTTAAATTCTTCTTTATCTTCACCAACTGTTCTTCCATTTACCTAAGTAACTCTGGTCCAACCATTGCTCTGTTTGTTGGGTTATCCCAGCTCACCAACGCATTGCACTTTCTACCATACAATGCCTCTGGGCTCATCTTCAAAGATTCTTGATACCCATTATTATAATTAAACTCAACTAAGTGTATATAATCTTCCCATTTTGATGGTTTATCCATCACATACATTCTCAACATATCTTTAATTTCCTGATTGACCTTCTTTGTTTTCCCATCTTACTCTGGATGATATGTAGTGCTAAAATGTAGACTTGTCCCAAATCCTTTAAATAATCCTTTCCAAAAGTTTGATGTGAAATTGGGATCTTTGTCAGAAATAATTGCTTTAGGCACACCATGAATCTTGTAAATTTCCCTCATATAAATATCTACAATGTTAGTTGCCTTGTGAGTTAGCTTTACTAGAATGAAATGAGCAGCTTTAGTGAGCTTATCCACCACCACCATGATGGAATCATGTTGCTTCGTTGTTCTAGACAGTTTGGTGAAAAAATCAATTGTCACCATTTCCAATGTCCATTATGGAATGGGTAATGACTGTAGCAAACCAGTTGGATGTTCGTGCTCAGCCTTGACCTTCTGATATTCTTGGCATCTGGCTATACAACTATTGAAATATCGTGTAACTGCAAAGAATATTCTTATCCCCTTTTGTGGATAAAGAAAAAGATAAAATATATATATTATGTTGACAAGTCATCCCTATTGTGCCTAGACAAGATAAATGTAAATTAGAAAGGTAAAGTGGACAGGTCGGCCCTGGCCTAATTATTGGGGGGGCACAACTTGTATTTATAAGAGTCCTAGCACCTCATTTGTACACACACCCATCAATATCTCTCTATCAAGTGTGCAACTCTGAGAGTGACGCAACTACAATGAGAAGTGGCGCAGCTACAAGGAAGAGTATCTCAGTAAAGGTGAAGGTTATCTTGGTGAAGGTTATATAAGTGGTGCGCTACTCTGTTCTGGTTAGGGTTTCTGGTGGATATTCTATTTGGTGAGATCTCTCTTGTGAGAGACACTGTACTTGGTTATTGAATCTATATTAAAGAAGTTTTGTGGGGTTTTCTTCCCCTTGAGGGTTTCCTAGGATAAATGCTTGTGTACTATGTGATTGTGTTTCTTTCAGTAAGATCCTTATTATGTTGTTGTTATAATCAAGATTAATAATAACAGATTAAGCAAGAAACTTTAACATGGTATCAGAGCTAAGATGAAGAGAGCATCCTTCACAAGAAAAAGGAAAAATGTCACTGTTGTCGTACAAGAAAATTAGGGCTTTTTATTAAAGAGGAATTTCAGCCCAAAGATCATCTAGAAAAGTGTGCCATAACCTAACGAACTCATTGGCACCTTCAGCGCACCTTTTCAGTGGATAGAACTCCCGGAAAGTGAAACCCTAGTTTTCACCAGTACCAAAAGTACCAGAAGTACCAGGAAACCAAAAGTACCAGAAAACCAGAAGCACCAGTCCAGAAATTCGTTGGTCCAGTTTCAAGGGTCAAAAATTGGAATTTTCAGAAACTGACCATACCAGCATACTCGCCTTAGTCCAGCGCATCTTTTGGTGAGTTTAGTTTTCATATCCAAGAAATTTGATTTTTCTATTATTTCTATAGCCCAAAGGGCTAGGGTTTCTACTACAAGAAAGAATGGCTACCGGTATGAGGGTAGAAGACAGGTTGGAAGGATCTGGAAACTTTAGATCTTGGAAGCATATGTTGCAGATGATTCCAGATGAGAATGATCTCTTGGAACATGTTACAGTGGGTGTACCAAAACTAGAGGAACAAGAACAAAAGACCAAGCATAAGAAGATTGAAAATAAAGCAAAGAGAATCGTGTCGGATTCAGTAAAGGATCACTTGATCCCTCATATATTCGAACTATAGACAATAAGGAAAATGTATGAAACACTCAACAGGTTATACAAAAGCAAAGACATTAGCCAGAATCTTTCCTTAAGAAATCAACTTCGTAATATAAAGATAGAAAACTCAAAATCTATCACATCCTATCTTATGAGATTTCTCAAATTAGAGATCAGCTTGCAACTATTGGAGATGTCATTAGTGACAAAGATCTTGTAACCACAACCCTAAATGGGTTTCCAACATTTTGTATTCCTTTTGTACAAGGAGTGTGTGCAAGAATCAAGTTACCCAAGTTTGATCAGTTATGGGCAGATTGCACACACGAAGAATATAGACTTGTAGACCAACAGAAGAGATTAATTGTTGATGAAGAATAATCTCTTACAGTTCAAAAGAACAGATGAAGTTCCTTTAGGAAGAACAATAAAGAAGCTAACTATGTAAGAGTTCCAGATAAGAAGAAAGATGTTTCAAAGATCAGATGCTACAACTGCCAAAAGTTGGGACACTTTTCCTATGACTGTCCTCAATGAAAAGGGAAAAGAGAGCATCAAGCAGATGTGGCAGAAGAAGAGGAATATCCTCCCTCAAAGAAAGCTTTAGTATAAATTGAGAAATATGTACTTTAAGTTGAAGATAGTTGATCTGAAGAAATATAGAAAATGGTGGAGTCCATGGAGCCTCCCCACACAAAAACAAAAGATAAGTATTCATGTTTATTTTTAGTATCTTGTTT
>JASDQU011101640.1:40720-59881 GCA_032191745.1 Picea mariana
GGTCTCGAGGATGGAAGACTCCTCCACACCATTCTAGTCTCAGCTCATCTCCATCTAGCGCTTCGGAAGGTAGCAGGCCATAGTGTTCTTGTGATTCCAGCAAGGGCGCACCAACATCTAGAGGGAGGTTCGATCCAGCTTATCCTGAGGGCTTGGGGCCATTCCGACACTTGGGTTCTGTTTGCAGGGGCATGATAATCATTTGGAGGGTTTTTCTGGAGGGTTATCATCATCATATATTTGCCTGCAGATTGGGACGTCTTGGAGCCATAGGGGACGTCCTGTGATTTAGTAAAACTCAGATCTAGAGAGATCTGCTTGAGATCTGGGCTCGAAACTTCTCCCATGGGGTTCTCATATCCCGATCTATATTCTTGGAGAGTTTCAGATCATTTGGAGGCCTCCTTCATCAGGGCCGAATTATCTAGGGGATGTCCTATGATTCAATAAAACTCAGATCTAGAGAGATCTGCTTGAGATCTGGGCCTGAAACTTCTCCCATGGGGTTCTCATAGCTCGATCTATATTCTTGAAGAGTTTCAGAACATTTGGAGGCCTCCTTCATCAGGGACGAATTATCTAGGGTTCCAAGCATCTAGTGGGGCGCACCATTCAGGGAAGAGTTCAGATCTATAGGGTGTGAGAGGGATCTTGGAGATTCTGGCACTTGGGTTGTTCTTGCCATCACCCAATCTACTGTTTGTCATCTTTCTCGAGGTGATTGGACATATTTGGCACCAGGGCCGAAATATTGAGGGTTTTAGTCTTCACTTGGAGCGTGGCACCCTTCAGCTTGAGGGGTTGGCATCCAGATCTGCCTGACACTGGTCTTCATTACTTATTCAGCCTTTGGAGGCTTCTTTTGTATTGACGGGAGCATTTTGTAGTAGCTCATATCTATTGTTTGTACGACCATTTGAGGTTCATGCCAGATCGGCCATCTATTGTATTGATTCTGCATTACTCATAATAAAAAGGTCAAAGCTTTGTTTGTGCTTCTATATCTTGAATGTGTTATGATCTTCATGTGTTGGATGAATCTTGTATGCACTTAATAACTCAATAAACACCTACACATCACAAATCAGTGGTAGTTAGTGGTTCCAGGCGAAAAATTTGGCTTGGGATCATTACAATCCCATAGAACCAACACATTAAGGAACACCTTAGGCATAATTATTATATCTAGATGTACCTACCTGAATGAGATAAACATTAACTCACATTTATTCATTTTAATTTTACTAAATTATTTATAAATCCTTTGTTAAGAGGGATCTTTGTTCTATTTCTCTACCTTTGAATATTGATGGAGCTTGTGAGTGATTGTGTATGTCTCTTTGATATGTTCAACCATTGACAATTTCTCTAGAAACATTAATTGTATTGATGTGCACCATTCTACTATCCTTTCTTCATTCTTCAAGGATTTTGTGAGAGTATTAAGTTTTTGGTTTCTTCTTATCCAAAATCCAATCATTCCTCCATAAACCTTTCAACCACAATTGAAATATTTGAATCGTAGAAAACCAAAATCATCACTTAAAATGAGTCATTAGTGCATTAAAGGTGCAGAGCAATGGACAACTCGTTATTCATCCATAAATGAAATCAAAGCCCAATTTTAGGTTAATTTTGGTTTTTCTCTTAGTTTCATATATCAATCTCGAGTTGCATAAGTTGATCAATCAGTAAGTGTTTATTAGTATTGAGCTGCATAAGTTGATCACTTAGTAAGTGTTTATCTTCTTCATTGGTATTAACAAACACATGTTCAAGTTTACCAATAAACAATCACCCAAATTGTGAATGAAAGTAATTAATTGATTTATTTTTCGTTTGTATAGACAACGTTCCATATAATCTTAAAGATATTGTAAAAACATTTTGGTGAGATGTTAGGGACCTAACCCCTCACGTAGGTAAAACAATATATTCAGATGTAATAAAGGTCAATATTAATAAGGCCTTGCAATAAGGTAGAATAAGTAGAATATAAGAAGACCTAATAGAAGCTTCCTCTTCTAGAACGATCTTCCTCTAGATGGTTCTTTTGATAGACATATTTAGTATAAATAGGAGTCGAGGGTATGAGAACCCTAGCTTGGATATTATTGTAATAGAGCTCTGTTCGACTGGAGGTTTCCCCCTTGAAGAGGCAAGTGAACATTGCTCTCATAATCAAAGTTCTCTTTCTTGTGTTATTCTGATATCATTTCAATGTTATTGTGGTGTTGTTATGGTTATATTGTTGTTTATTTGCCATTTCTATCATTTTATTTCTGTTCTGCATACTTTTTATATCTGGAATATTACAAGTGGTATCAGAGCACTTTCCTCGGCAAAAAATTGTGGGTTAATTTTTTTCAGGGTAGAGACGTATTCCGACGTCTTTAAGCTATAGAGATCTTTTGTTACGTGCATAAACCCGCGGTTGAGGGATTCATACACGTAGGAAATACAAGTGGTAATTAAGCGCACATTTGTTGGCCACCCTTGTAACCCCTGTTGGTACCCCTTCGAGTGGTAGTGCATCAGACAACACCTGTATACGAATCGACCTAGATTTCCTGGAGCCCTCTTTAGATAAACCGATCAGCCGCCTGACTGCTATAGTGTCACCGAGAACAACACTCGGGAAGATACTCTCTAGTACCTGGGTAGTCGGGTAGTACAGCTAAGGGCACGGTCTAGCCTCCTTAGTTGGTGCCCTCAAATATTGGGCTGAGTACTACTGTTGGACCCCACACGTATATAAGAGAGCTATAGCATAGGGCAAACCCTTGTCTGTAGAACCCTCGAATACCTAACCCTTGGGGACGGAAACAAAACATAAAACAAACAAGATCTATTGTCGCGCTACTGTGTTCGAGTTGCCAAATCACTACACATGTCTTCCTGGTTAAGCATTTGGGAATTTCATCACTGCAATATTCTTCAGATCAGAGTATAACTCCGCAGGTGTAAAAAAAAAAAAAAGTCTAGAAATTTTTGCACCATTATTTGAGACCTATTCCATTGGACTTATCTCTTCGCCCTTATCACATTCATACCTATCATTTTTCAGCAAAATTTTTGACCCCACCCGCCCCTTTTTGGTTCCCTCGTCATCATGGCCCATACTCATAGCCAAGACTTGGAAGCTTGCTTCAATACCTTGCAATCTAATTTCACAGAGACCCAACAAGAAGTGAGACAACTCAGTGCCAATATTGCCACCATCAATCAAAACATGCATTCCTCCATCGCCGCATCAATCACTAAACTCAAAGAATAACTCAAACAAGACATGACTACCCATCTTGAATCTGTCGTTTCGATGATCTGCACCAAGTTGCATATCCCCGTAGATCCCTCTTTATCTAACCCACCTTTGCGTACCGAAGCTGAAACTTCCTCTCATTCCCATAATTTTCAGACCCATCACTTTCAGCGTGACCTACGCCTTCTGTGGGTGGATGTGACCAAATTTGATGGCTCAGATCCCATTGGTTGGGTAACTCAAATGGAACATTATTTCTCTTTGTACGACATTACAGATGATTTGGCCAAACTCCGGTATGGTGTTCTCCATTTAGATCAAGAACGTTGGCAATGGTGGCAATGGAGAAAAACTGTCCGTCAAGGGTATGTTGCTTGGACAAACTTTGTGGTAGAGATTTATGAATGCTTTGACACTGACACCAACCATTTAGGCCATTTGACAAAGTTGAAACAATCTAGAACAATGGAAGACTTTATAGCTTCTTTTGAGCGACTGGCTTTTCGTACAGAGGGCACGTCTGATGCTTTTTTCCGAGAATGTTTTATTAGTGGCCTCAAGGATGAGATTCATGCCCATGTCCTCATGGCTCAGCCTTAGATTTGGGTGGAGGCTACTAAAAGAGCTAAGGAAGGACAACAGGTTATCTCTTCTCAAAATCGGAAACCCTCATTTATTCCTCACACTAAACTAGTAAATCCCGCTACTCCTTCTGCTCCACTAAGGATCCAAAAACTGACCAGGGATGAAATGATTTAACACCAACTCAAAGGCCTTTGTTATAATTGTGATGACAAATATTTTTCGAGCCACAAGTGTAAGGAACAAAAGATTTTTATGGTCATCTCGGAGGATATTTCGGAAGAGGATGTTGAAACTCCCCTTGTGTCTGAGTCACCTGAACCCATTGACATAACCACTCCCTCAGACCCTCCCGAAGTAGAACCGGTCATTTCCCTAAATGCTCTCACTGGCTTCTCTTCCCCCCAAACCCTCAAGCTAATTGGTTACATCAAGCATAGGAAGGTCATTATTCTTGTTGATAGTGGAAGCACCCATAATTTTATTCATCACTGCATTTCCCAAGAAACTCATTGCTATATCCATGCAGTCAATAATTTCCAAATCATGATTGCCAATGGCGGCTCCATGAAATGTGGAGGGCGTTGTGAAAGTGTGTGTCTACCACTTGAAATCTCATATGTTTGCTATCGGCATGGGCGGTTGTGACATTATGCTGGGTGCAAACTGGCTAAGGACTTTGGGTCCCATTCTCATGGACTTTAAGGAATTAACCATGCAATTCGACCAGGAGGGCCAACAATATAAGTTCCAAGGCATCACCAATGGTTCACCTGAGATCATTAGTTCCCATCGCATGGAAAATCTGCTCAAAAAAGGTCATTCTTGCATTATTGCCCAACTCCATGCCATACAAGCAACTAAGACACCCTCTGTGCCGCAAGACTTCCAATCCATCCTCTCTAAACATCAAGTGGTCTTTTCCACTCCCCAGGGACTCCCTCCTTCCTGTGGTGTTCAAGATCATTCCATTCCCCTTGTACCAGGAAGCCTTCCTCCCAATATTCGTACCTATCGTCACCCCTTTTCCCAAAAAAATGAAATTGAGAAAATGGTTCAAGAACTGCTTAACGCAAGCGTTATCTGCCCTAGCATGAGACCCTACTCTTATCCTATGGTCATGGTCCTGAAGAAAGAAGGTTCTTTTCGAATGTGTCCTGACTTCCACACCCTCAACAAACTCACCATTAAAGACAATTTTCCCATTCCTGTCATTGATGACCTCTTGGATGAATTGAGTGACGCCCAATTATTTACTAAACTTGATCTTCATTCTGGCTACCACCAGATCCGTATGAAAGAGGAAGACATTCCTAAGACTTTCTTTAGAACTCATGAGGGCCACTATGAGTTTTTGGTCATGCCCTTTGGCTTGTGTAATTCCCCCTCCACTTTCCAAAGCCTCATGAATCATGTCTTTCGTCCTTTCCTCCGTCATTTTGTCTTAGTTTTCTTTGATGATATCCTCATCTATAGTAAAACCTGGACAGACCATCTTGCTCATGTGGATCGAGTTCTCCATCTACTCTCTTAGCACAAAATTTTCATGAAACAATCTAAATGTGCTTTTGGCACCTCAGAAGTCGAGTGCTTCGGTCATCTTGTTGGCAAGGACGACGTTAGGGTGGATCCTAAAAAGATTGAAGCTATGCAAGACTGGCCTCACCCCAAGACTCTCAAAAGCTTGCGTGGATTTATGGGCTTAACAGGTTGTTATCGTAAGTTTGTTAAGAATTATGGAAAGATTGTGACACCTCTCACTGCACTCCTTAAAAATAATTCTTTCACTTGGACTCCAACAGCTGCTCAGGCTTTTCAAACCTTGAAGATGACCATGTGCACCACTCCAGTCCTGGCCCTTCCTGATTTCACAAAGACCTTTGTCCTGGAATGTGATGCTTCTTGGAAAGGAATTGACGTTGTCCTTATGCAAGAGGATCGACCTTTGGCCTTTACTAGCAAACAACTGTCTGAACGAAATTTGGCCAAATCAATCTATGAAAAGGAAATGTTGGCTATTTTGCATGATGTTGATCTATGGCGCCCTTATCTATTCGGGAAATGCTTCCAAATTAAGACAGATCATCAAAGCCTCAAGTATTTTTTAGAACAACACATTTCCTCCCCAGAGCAACAAAAATGGGTGACTAAGCTCTTTGGATATGATTATGAGATCATTTACAAGAAAGTCAAAGACAATGTGGTTGCGGATGCACTTTCCCGAAAATATGAAGATGAAGGATCCTTTTTCTCTCTCTCCTTCATTGTACCAGATTGGGTCCAAGCTGTTTGCCAAGAATGGCTACACGATCCAAAACGTTTGCATCTAATACAACAATTGCAGTCCAATTCTCCAGTTTCCCCAGGGTACTCTTGGCTCCAGGATGAGCTTTGATACAAGGGTCGTTTGTATTTAAGTAAACAGTCAAAACTTAAATCCACGGTACTTTCTGAGCTTCATGCTACACCCACAGCTGGGCACTCCGAGTTTACCAAAACCTATGACAGGGTCAAACGTTCTTTTTTCTGGGATGGTATGAAACAAGACGTTCGTAATTTTGTAGCTGAATGTGATGTGTGTCAACGCAACAAGGGAGAAACAGTCAAATCTCCTAGCACACTACAACCGCTTCTGATTCCACCTACTATTTGGAGGGATATCTCTATGGATTTTATTACAGGCTTACCAAAATCGGGAAATAAGTTAGTCATCATGGTGGTAGTTGATCGCCTTTCCAAGTATGCTCATTTTTGTGCTCTTCAACAGTCATTCAAAGCATCCAATGTGGCTCAAATTTTCATGGAACAAGTCTTCAAGCTTCATGGCATGCCGCATTCTATTGTTTCTGATCGCGACCCAACTTTCACCAACAATTTTTGGCAAGAACTGTTCAAGCTACAAGGCACCCAATTGCATCTCGGCACATCTTATCATCCCCAGACTGATGGTCAAACTGAAGTTGTCAACAAGTGTTTGGAAACATATTTGAGGTGTTTGCATCAGAAAAGCAAAATCAGTGGGCTCAATGGTTACCCTTAGCTGAATGGTGGTACAACACTTCATACCATACATGTACCTGCATGACTCCTTTTGAAGCGGTATATGGACAAAAACCACCTTCAGTTCTCTCATATTTACTAGGTGTCTCGAAGGTCAAGGCGGTTGACCAAACGCTTACAGTTTGAGAGGCTATTCTCCATACCCTCAAAGAGAATTTGGTCATGGCCCAAAATCGCATGAAGAAACAAGCAGATCAAGGTCGCTCTGAACTTCAATTTGCAGAAGGGGATCAAGTGTTTCTTCGACTGCAGCCTTACAAGAAAAATTCCTTCAAGGCCGACCATTTTCAGAAGCTGGTGCCCAAATTTTATGGTCCTTATACTGTTCTCAAGCATGTGGGACAGGTGGCCTATCAGTTAGCTTTGCCCAGTCATTCTAAGCTACATCATGTTTTCCATGTTTCATGCGTAAAGAAGGTGATTGGAACTAAGTGCCAAACTCAAACCAACCTTCCCGAGTTGGACCAAGAAGGATCCATTTGGCTACAACCACAAACAATTTTGGACTAGCGTGAACATTGTTTGCGTCAGCGAACCATCAAGGAAGTATTAGTCCAGTGGAAAGATACAACTCCAACAAATGCCACTTGGGAACCAACTACCATTCTGCAGCAATTTCCACATCTCAAGCCATGAGGACAAGGTTGTTTTTAAGGGGGAGGACATGTTAGGGACTTAACCCCTTACATAGGTAGAACAATATATTCAGATGTAATAAAGGTCAATATTAATAAGGCCTTGCAATAAGGTAGAATAAGTTGAATGTAAGAAAACCTAATAGAAGCTTCCGCTTCTAGAAGGATCTTTCTCTGGATGGTTCTTTTGATAGACATGTTTAGTATAAATAGGAGTCGAGGGTATGAGAACCCTAGCTTGGATATTATTGTAATAGAGCTCTGCTCAACTGGAGGTTGCCCCCTCAAAGAGGCAAGTGAACATTGCTCTCGGAATCAAAGTTATGTTTCTAGTGTTATTCTGATATCATTTCAGTGTTATTATGGTGTTGTTCTAGTTATATTTTTGTTTATCTGCCATTTCTAGCATTTTATTTCTGTTCTACATACTTTTATATCTGGAATATTACATGAGATAATAATCGAACATAGGTTGAAGTCACCTAATTTTTACTACTCTTACTTTGTGTTACATGTATATTGTATATTGTATTTCACATTCACGATATGCATTGATTATTTCAATTTTTATGGGAAGTAGGAAGATACATTAGTGTACTTATTTATTACAAACCAAATGTATACTTTTACATTAGAAAAATATGTTATTTTACTTAAAAAAATATGTTATTTTGTTTAATTTTCCACTATAAGATACAACATATACAAACCTTCTTAGAGAAATATCCATAATATATATGTCCTTAGTTCTCACTTGTGTATTCTACTATAAATTTATAAATTGCAAAGATATAAATTGAAACACATGCTTGGAAATTTCAAAAATATAAATTCTCACACACACATGCTATGTGTAATGTAACCAAACACAATTTTGATTTTAAATAACACTTATTATAATTGCCAAAATCATTAAACTAATCCTTCTTTTGTTCATTGATCTATTGATATAAATAATTGATTGTCATGATGATACATGACAGGGATTAGAAAGAGTTTCTCTCCATGAGTCAAGATCTTATTTATACTCATTGTATACTCCATCGACTGTACATGTAAGGACATCCTCTGTATGTTATTACCAAGATTCTATTCTTATAGTAAATTCAACTCATGTTTCTACTGCTATAATTAACCTCATAAATAATATTGCAGGGCTGTATTGAAAGTTAGAAAGGACTTATAAACTTGTTTTATACTTGGTATTCTCTCTTTCTCTCTTCATACTCAACATTTGTTATGTTTTAGTTGGTTATATTACATTTGTTTGTAAACAAGTGTTTAACAAATCAACAAATTATTCGTTCTAGGGTAGAAGTCTTCATTTAGAAAATAGAGATGTGCATTTAAAAGAACTATATTAAAAATTATATATATATATATATATATTTATTGCATGTCATAGACTCAGAATCATTTCCTATGAGCATTGAAATATACCTATGGTTCGGCCTTAGTTCACATCGTAGTGACTCTACCTCATCACACAATATTGTTGCCATGAATGCGTATTCCAGCTGTCTACAATCCTAAATTACCTGACGCATTCATCGTATCACGTACTCCAAGTTTACTCCTTGTCCAACTCAGAGTGAGTCACATCAATCCAGGTTTGCTTGACACATTGAGGTTATCATTACTCTCACTGACAAATTCCTCCAAACGCTGTACTCAATCTCTTATGCATTGGATTTCGTTCCGCCCTGTTCATTCTATCGTGGTAAGGGAAAAATGTTGGAGCTATCACTCCATTGACAATGATAGGGTTTCGACTCTCTATTGCATACAACTATCATAGTGTTCTTGTGGACTTCAACGCTTGAGTATGAGGTAATGGGCTTTGGCTTACATCCTTTGTTATGTCTATTGATCCGTTCTTTAGTTTCAAGTCTTATTTGTTTTCATGAAATATTTTCGACTAACAGGTTTTGTGGTGTTACATGTTCGTTAAGCTTACCAACTCACGACTAATATATATTACAAATTATATGTGTGTGTGTTGCACGCCATAGACTAAGACTCAATTCCTATGAGCATTGAAATATTACCTATGGTTCAGCCTTAGTCCACATCGTAGTGACTCTACCTCAATCACACGATATCGTTGCCATGAATGCATATTCCATTTTGCCTACAATCCTAAATTAACTCACGCATTCATCATATCACAGAGTCCAAGTTTACTCCTTGTCCAACTCAGAGTAAGTCACATCAATGCCAGTTTGCTTGACATGTTGAGGTTGTCATTACCCTCACTAACGAAATCCTCCTAACATTGTACTCAATCTCTTATGCATTGGCTTACGTTCCTCCCTCTTCATTCTATCGTGGTAAGGGAAAAACTCTGGAGCTATCGCTCCATTGATAGTGATAGGGTTTCAACTCTTTGTTTCATACAACTATCATAGTGTTCTTGTGGACTTCAACCCTTAAGTATGAGGTAACAACTTTGGCTTGCATCCTTGTTATGTTTATTGATTCGTTCTTTAGTTTCAAGTCTTATTTTCTTTCATGGAATCTTTTTGACTAACATGTCCTCTGGTCTTAAAATTTTAAGGCTTTTATTTAAGATTTCACTTGTGTGTGTATACTTGACTAACTTATGATAGTCTCATCATCTACACAGAGTAAGCACTTAGAGGGCCATCACTGGTCCTTGAATGATAATGCCAAGACCCAAATAGATTTGGTACTCACCCTTTGTCAAGTTAGCGATGGAAAAACCTGAGGTTACTTAGGGTTTTTGTTGTACAACTTCACTCCAATTGTGTCTACATCATCGCATATTAAGGTATGGATATTGATACTCTTGGATTATTATTTGCGGTGCTTATTAGTTAAATTCCTCAATTATATTAACATGTATCCATTGTTATTGCAGGGTGGTCGATGCCTGTTTGGAATTCGTTCCCTTTATTATATGCCACCAAAGCGTAACCAGGTAACTCGACTTGGATTCTTTCTGATATTAGGAGCAAGGTTTAGACCTCCAGATCTCGGCCCGAATAGAACGCTTTCACCAATAATATTTTATTCATACTCCATCGGGTTCGGCTTCTTTGTTGGTTACAACATGCTTGTTTGGTTTTTAACACTGGTACAAGACACTATTATTTTCGAGTTTGGTGTTTAATATGACATAAATTTATGTGACTATAAAGGGCATAGTTTGCGACAACTTGGGCTCTCATTTTTACTGTCATAGTTTTAACCACTTGCCCCCTTTTGTATAAAAGGGTCGACATCTCCGCGCCTTATTTAATATGAGAACAAAGTTTTATTATATGGATAAAATAACATTGCATGGATTTCCTGTTCAATATTTTTCAAATGGTTTCTCTGCTATTACATTTATGCTTATCTCTATGTATACAAGAGAAATATATATAAACCTAAACTTTGTGTCTTACAGTCATGTTATTTATAAATATATGGACAAGGGTTTATTCTTTTTATGGGTTTCTTTTTCCTGGAAACATTTCTATACTTTTTTTACAGATAGATAGAAAATAGTTCTTGGTATTAGAACAATAATCAATGAAAATACTACATTACACATTCATATTTTGTATCCCAAACACATTAGTTTTATACTTGGACACACAATAGTTTCAAATTATATATATAAAAGAGAAGTTTACTCCTTGAACCAAAAGAAATTAATATCTGGCATAGAAATACAAATTCTTTAACCTACTCTCTCTTTTTTCCTTGAAATGAACATATAGAAATTTGATAATTATAAAATCCTTCATATTAGTTTGTATTTCTTATAGAGATAGATGAACAATATTTCTTTTTCTTGTATTCCTTGTTGCAGATATAATTTTGATAATCTTTTTAAAAGAAATATCAAGTCAGTATTATGCTATTCTCTAATATCAAATAATGTATGGATGGAATAAATAAATATAAAGATTGTATAGTTCCAAAATTTACCCTACAGTAATATTATTACACTTTTGCTGCAAATTAATAAGCAATAACCAGAAAATGGGGCTAGTGACTGGTGCTGGCTTCTAAAGAAAATGGAGAAGAAAATAAACAATTGGTGTTATCGATGGCTCTCCCTCGGAGGAAGGTACACCCTTTTAAAAGTTGTGCTGGAATCTCATTCCGTTCACTGGATGTCCCTCACATCGATTCCTAGATCGGTTTTAAACTCTATCATAAAACTAATGTACAATTTCCTTTGGCAAAGAAATCTGGACTCCTCCCCTATTCATCTTTGTAAGTGGGAAAAGTTGGTTGTCCCAAAAGAATTTGGGGGTTGGGGGTTCCGCAATATTTTTTATTTCAGTAAAGCACTAGCGGCACACACGCTTTGGAGGGTGATCACCAGTGGTGGTATTTGGCACAGAATCATCAAGGATAAATATCTAATCCATATGACTGTTACTAATTGGCTAAGATCGCCTTCCTTTTATCAAAGGGCAACTTCTAAGATTTGGAGAGGGTTAATTGCTTCGGTGCATTTGATTCTCCACTGGTTATGTTGGGAGTCGGGCTTGGGTTAGCTTATCTCCCATGGAATCGGCAAGATCCTAGGCTTGGAAGATCTATCTTTCTTATCCCAGCCTTTGGTGACTTTGCTTAATCAAAATCATTATCACACTCTGGCACAGGTCAGGAATCATTTGAACGGCCAACTTCTCTGCAATTATTGGTTAACTAGCAATGATTTGAATCTCATGGGCGATATGGTTGTTGAGTGGGACCATTTCAGAAAGGCACTTATAGACTCGGGGATTATTTTACAGGATAAAGAGGATATTTTGATATGGACAGGGGGGGAAAATCTGGAATCCCAATGGTTAAAAATATCTATCGAGGCATAGTCACTACAAAATGGTTGAAGAAGATTGATAGGTGGCAGTTCTCCATTTGGCATTGGAATATTCAGCTTAAGGTCAAATTATTTGTTTGGCTTGTTGTGGAAGGTAGGATCATGACCTGGGAGTCATTGCAATCGAGAGGTTGGAAAGGCCCCAGTCGTTGCTCCCTGTGTAAGCATGATGTTGAAACAATTTCACACTTATTCATTTCTTGTCCCTTTTCAATTGCGGCGTAGGATCTAGTGAAATTGTATGCGAATAATAAGAGTGCTTGGGTGGGAAATTCAGTGTCGGAGTGCTTCAAGTATTGCTTTGAGGACAAACATTCATCTATCCATTTGGTTGCTCATCTGTGTTGGTTTATATGGATCGAGCGGAATAAAGCATTGTTTGAAAACCACAAGCCATTAGTCCAAGTAGTTTTTACAAAAGCATATGCTCTCCAAAACATTTCTTTAGGTCCTGTGAAAGATAAACCTCCAAAATCTATCTTATTTCCTTATCAATCGGGTGATGCATTTGCATGGTTTGATGGGGCATCTTAGGTCAATGGAGCTCTTGGCGGGGCGAGAGGCATTATTAAATATCAAGATTCCACTGTTATTAGATGGAATTATAACTATGGAAGTGGATCAAACACAAGGGAAAAATTAATCGCCGCATGGGCCTCACTTGTGATTGTTGATTTAGTGTCTTACCATAGTCTCTAGGTTATGGGAGATTCCAGAGTGATCATCGATTGACTCTCGAGTAAGGGTAGGCTCTAGGTAAGCGCACTAGAAGGTTGGAAAAACATAATCAAAGTCCTCATTAATCATTTTCAGAATATCATTTTTCACCATGTATACAGGCACTTCAACTCAAAAGTTGATACACTATCCAAGCAGGCTCTCAGGGAGCCGGAAGGTCAGATATCTTTTGTTCGCTGGTATAGGGAGGTTGAAGGCCCCAAGGAGATCTATAATATTCACTAGTATCTACTTTCGAGGTGTGTCGACTCTTGTATTTGTGTGCTAAAGTCTCTTTGCTTTTTTTTGAGATGGGGACCTTTAGACTTTTATAATAGTCTATTTTTTAGAATGTTGCTACTAGCACTGGAAAGTATATGAGGTTTATGTGTTTTTTTCCTCTAGCTTTGAGAGAAAGTATGTTTTTTGGAACTTCAGACTTGACTTTTGAAGTGTACTGCGATGTAAACAAAATTATATTTCTAATATAATTTGAGAAACTTTTCATCTAGAAAAAAAACCCAGAATAATAGAAATATAACAACTAAACAAATAGAAAACATATTTGGGTCTGCTTCAAGACTGGAAACAAATTGAGTAGAGAACTAGTTCCTCCCAACCATAGACCAAAACATCCAAATCACTTGCTCTTGTCACCCTCAAGCCTAAATCATTATTCCATAGGAACTGAAATTTTCAATAACCTTCTCCAAGTAAAACATAGTTTGATTTTTTCTTAGAACCATCAAATTCAAATCCTCAACCAAGTACTCAACAACGTTCTACCTCCTTTGTACTTGTTCTTTCTTGTGTTACCAAGAAAAATAAATAATGATGATCATCATTTTCTAGCTCGCCTATGTCTTTTTCCAAGTTAGCTTCATCCCCAACCCGAGGGAATCTTCTTGGTCTAACTTTGTGTTAGCTTGTTCCCTCACATCCCACATCTTTGGGAGTAGGTTTACACTTGTCTTCATGGACAATATTTACTCTAGTGGTTTTTATCCCTTTTCACTCTCCCATGGAATAATGATTTAACTCTTTTCTAACTGGATTCTCTATTCAATTTGTATCTAGTTAAATAAAATATATTAAAAATAATATTTACAAAAATATTCATCATCATCAATCTTTCTATGATGACATAGTTTTAGCATAAATATTTTTCTCAAGTTTCCTCAATCATAAATAATCAAACTTAAAAAATATTCAAATGTTTATAAATGGAGGGACATTACATCCTCCCCCCCTTGAACTGAACACCGCCCTCGGTGTTCCAATATGAGCATCTCAGCTCTAGAACAAGAATGGATAAGCCTTCCTCATGGATTTTGTCATTTACCAAGTGGCCTCCTCAGGACTAAAGTGTCTCCACTGCACTTTAACTTGAGTGATGGCTCGGTTCCGCAACATAGTTTCCTTCTTCTTGAGAATGCGTAACGGTTCCACCTGAAACTCGCCTTCTGGTTCCACCTGGATCACATTCAAATTTACAATATGAGTTACATCATGCACATATTTCTTTAACAATGAAACATGAAATACATTGTGTACTTTTAAATTGGTCGATAGTGCAAGTTGATAGGCCACTAGCCCCACTTTGGCAAGCACTTCAAATGGCCCACAATACCATGGTGACAACTTAAAATTTTTTCCCAATTTCAATGAAATGTTTTTGGGTTTTAATTTTAGGTATACATGATCTCCAACATTGAATTTTGTATGTGTCCTTTTTAAATAAAAAAAACTCTTATGTCTATCATATGCACTTTTCAAGTTATGTTTTGTTTTCTGAACAATTGTTTCCATTTCTTTTATCATATCTGGTCCTAGAATACTTGTATCAACTGGGTTGTCCCAACTAACCAGAGTTCAACACTTTTTTCCATACATCACCTCAAAAGGACTCATCTTTAGGGAAGAATGATAACCATTGTTATATGCAAACTCAACCAAAAGAAGGTAATATTCCCACTTTGTGGGGCATTCCATTACATACATTCACAACATATCCTCAACAATTCGGTTAGTCCTTTCGGTCTAGCCATCAGTTTGAGGATGATATGCGGTACTAAAACTCAGTTGAGTGTCCAAACCACTGAACAAGGTATTCCAGAAATTGGAGGTGAACTTTGTATCCTTGTCTAAGATGATAGTTTTGGGTGAACCATGCATTCTAAAAAAATTCCTTCATGAGAATATCTATAATGTTTTTTCCCTTGTGAGTTGATTTTGGAATAAAGTGTGCAACTTTCGAGAGTTTTTCTACTACTACCATTATAAAGCCGCTTTGCTTCTTAGTTACAGGTAGTCCTGTAATAAAGTTCGTACTGATCACTTCCCGTTTCCATTCAGGAATGGATATGGGCTGCAATAATCTGGCTGGGTGGCAGTGTTGAGTCTTAACTTGTTGGCACTCAAGACACCTAGCCAGAAATTTAGCTACTTTTGTTTTCATTCCTAGCCAAAAATACCCCTTCTTCAAAACTGTTATAGTTTTTTGGTAACCAAGGTGACCTGAATAAGGTTTCCTATGTATTTCAACTAGTATCAAATTATTGAATTATGTTTTGTTTGGAACATTTTTTTTTGTACAACACTAAACCATCCTGATTACAGCTAAATTTTGATTCTCCCCCAATTGTTTTATTATTCTTATATTTTTCCTGATTTTTTTTCGTAATTTTCATCATTTTCTACTGCTGATGCAATATTATGTTTCAGATCATATTGTATACTACTGCTAGAAATTGCATTTAATTTCCTACTAAGTGCGTGTGCGTCTTTTTTCTTTTCCTTTGATATGTTTTATTTCAAAATCATACTCACTTAGGAAAGTCAAGCATCTAGCTTGTCTTGCATTCAAATTTTTTTGGTTAAAAAAGTGTTTAAGGCTAATAATATATGTTTTCAACAAAAACTCCCTTCCTAATAAGTAGTGTCGCCACATTTTCAAAGCATGCACAATAGAAATAAATTCTAGATCACGAGGTGCATAATTTTCTTCATGATGTTTTCGTTTTCGTGATTCAAAAGCAATCACATAATCATCTTGTAATAATACTCCTCATAACCCTTCCTTTGAGGCATCAATACATACCACAAAGTCCTTTATGTGGATCTGCTATCCTTAGAATCAGTGTTGTTGTTAACAACTGCTTTAGTTTCTCAAATCTTTCTTGACACTTCTCAATCCATTTAAATATGGTTCCCTTTTTATGCAAAGAGATATTGGATAAGCAAGTTTTGAAAACCCCTCTATGAACCTATGATCATATCCTGTAATGCCCATGAAAGATTAGACATCTAACACATCCTTTGGCACATGCCATTCTAAGATTTCTTTGACCTTTTATGGATCAACTAAAATCCCCTCTCCTAAAATTACATGGCCCAAATATTATACATTACATTCATACATTACATTTTTAATTTATAAATCACATTATTGTTTACAATTTAATACATTTAATACTTTAACTCATTACTTTATTTATTATTTTATACATTATTTTATATATTATTAATGTAATATAAAAATTATACATTAAAGTAACTTTAGTACATTAATAATTTATCACACTGTATTAATACATTAATGTATTAATTAATGAATATTATAGTATTTTAATGTATTATTGTATTTTTTGAGTTTTTAATACTTTATTAATGTATGGATGATTTATAATAAATCAATTAATTAAAAAATATTTTAATGATTAATATAACAATGTATTATTATTAATTAAATAATAAATTACATTATAAATTAATGTTTTAATACTTTAATTTGTAAATTACATTAATGTTTTAATTATTTAATACTTTTAATACTTTTTTTCCAAAAGAGAAATTTGCTCAAAATTATATTAGATATAATTTTCTTTACATACTATCATCCATGAGTTACAATCGACCCCCGAAGGACAAATGGCTATATCAATTCACATGAGAGAAAATAAACAAAAATCAAAAACTTTGCAAGTTTCTACAAAAGACAGAATAGACTATAATCTGCCCGGATTACTTAAACAAAGTGTTATCTGAGAGTCAACAAAAAAGAATCCAAATTTTTGAAAAGGTCTATAATCAGATTAGGAAACTATGCTCGGCTATCAGTATATATTCAGGTATTGTGTCTACCTTGTTTCACCCGGATCCCACTGATAGAATGATATCCATCCTTCCTGTGCCTGGAGAGCTTCCTTGGAAAGTTTGTCCGCTTCCTTATTAAACTCCTTGTATATATGAAAGAAACTTAAGCTCTGGAAGTATTTGTAAAGTTCTTTTGTGTGCTTCTTCCATTCCTCGAGGTAGCAGACGTCCAGCTTTGCCTTGCCCTTCAGCCAATCTGTGATCACTTTAGAGTCTCCTAAGGCTTGAAGCCTTCAAATATTTAGATGGATAGCTAAAGTTAGAGTAGCCCAAATGCCCATTAGTTCAACCTTTGTATTTGAACCTGTACCAACATTTAGATACCATCTATAAACCAAATTTTCTCTTATTTTGATAACACCTCCCGCTCCATAGGTTAATTTGTCGTTGCTTGTTGCCCTGTCAAAGAAAGCAATGGCTGATCCTTCCTCCTGGTGAAAGAAGCATTCTTTTGTAAAGGATTTTGTATTAGATGATTTGTTTGGATGGTAAAGTCCCATTATTTTAAATAATACAGTGTGGATCGAAGGGGGCGTGTTTTCAAAAATATAGTTATTTCTTTCAAGCCACAGACTCCAACAAGTTATGGCCGCTAGTTCAGGTAAGATTGACTTGTCACTTGCCCAATGATAGTAACAATCTGCGATATCCTGTCCCTTCTACTCACTTGAAATATTCAACAGATATTTTAGCCAATTCCAAACCTGTATTGTGAAGATGAACTCAATGAACAAGTGATCAACATTTTCAGAATTTGCTTTGCATAAAACACACCTACTAGGTCCTTCCCAGCCTCTTTTCTGTAGCCCTTCCCAAGTTAAAATCTTCTTGGAAATGGTCAGCCAGGTGAACAGTTTTATTTTCAATTTGGTATTCCATTTCCATAATTTTTGTTTCCAATATATTTCCTGATTATATTTTTTTGTAGAAACGAGCACTGTATAGAAATTTTTAACAGTTGTTTTTCCAGAGGCATCTCCTCCCGTCCACATAAGATTATCCTCTGTGTCACCCAGGGTGACACCGGCAGCAGAGAGTTTCTTTGTATAGCTGTCCCATTCCTCTGCAAGAGCACCACGAAGACCTAAAGTAATGTTATCTCTCCAATAATCAGAACTGTCCTTTATAACACCAGAATTTTTTGCATTCATAAGGAATTTGATATCCCTACTAATAAGAAGATCTTGAAGTCCCTAAGACAAAAGAGAATTTTCGCGCAGTCCCAGGATGAAGTCTTTTCCAATGTAAATTTTATTGCCCTTGCCCGACAGCCAACTGTGCCAATGATTTATCACATTAACTGTCTTTAGTAGGTTCCTCCATATTCTAGAATGTGTGCTTTGATCAAAATTTGCCGACCTGAACCACTTTGTCACATCTTAGTGTTTTAAATATTTATCCAGCACAATGTTATGCCAAATACCTTTGCGGTAGAGAGTGTGCCAAAGAGTATTTGCCAGCAAAGCTAAATTGAAAAGTGTTAAGTCTCGGAGACCCCACCCACCAACGGATTTTGGCTGCGATATAACCTCCCAGCTACACAAATGGATGTGACTCGATGACAAATTTCCACTCCATAAAAACTTAAAACATAGTTTTCTGATCTGGGCTATTACAAATTTAGGAAGTAATTCTACCGCCATCCAATATACTGCTTGACTTTCAAGAACCGATTTAAGTAGAATATACCTGCATGTTATCCCCGATATCTAGGGATAACTAGGAGATCATGTCTTGAGGCCCACATGGTCCTAGACATGGAGTACCGAGAGCAGGAGCGACCTGAGCATGGTCCTGGAGGACCCATCATCTTCTTCTCAGCCAGCTTTGTCCTGTCAGTAGTACCGGCTTCCATCACTACTGGCCTGGGCTTGCATCAGAGAGGGCTCTTGCTCCATGAGGTA
>JASDQU011101640.1:64790-76400 GCA_032191745.1 Picea mariana
CATCAATATGTATCAAAATCATCAACCATACACCTTATGTATGTGCCAACTCATCAACTACTTGTCTCAACCATGTACCTCAACCAAAATATCTCATCAATTTCATCATCCAAATCTGATTTGTAGATTAGTAATAGACTTGGTGTATATGATCACATTCCTGCAAACCTTCCTTAACTTTAACAACAAGAGACTAGCATTTTCATCAAACTTTTCTTTAGTCTCACATGCCTAGTTTTGAATTAGTCAACAACCCTAACTTGAAGTAATCATAAATTTGTACCTGTAATGTATAAATATCTAAAACTGATACACAATGTTCTTCAGTGTGTTTTATGCAATTCCTCCAGGTGTCACTACTTGGAACCTCTCAAAAAATAAGTTATAGCAAAAATGGCATACCTTACTGAATTCTGGTTTATTCTAGAGAGCGACCTTGTAGAGCGTGCCCCGCATGAAATATTTGTTGAATTGATATGAAATTGTTACACGGAATACTAAATATTGTAACCTAACTAACACATTTGGTCTCAATTAATTTGGATCTATTATGAATAATTTATGACATTTTTACCCGAAACACTTGTTTCTGACTAGTTTCAGCACTAGCCACAAACCTTATTTTCCACAGAGTGTAACTCCCAAAATACAACGACCCACAAGATGAATTTTTTACCACATATACTTGGATATATTTTCTCAATGGAATACAAATTTCATGGTCTGAATCATTATAGAAAAAATGTTATAGAGAAAATGGTGAGATGACTTGTAAATAACATACCTTAGAAAGCACCATCAAAAGAATTTATCCTTCCTTGCATTTCGGCCTTGTTTTCTTCACCTTCCCTCAGAAATTTGGCTTAGATATCCTTTATTACCTCAGAAACCTATAGATATTCGATATGTTAAAGTGTTATTAAAATGAGAGAGCCTTGCCTCTTATTTATACTCTCCAAATAGCTTCATTAAAAACATCTTCTAGGTCATTTGGCCCCACTTTCTTTATTTTAGGGTTAACCCACTTCTAATTTCTCCATTAAATTTATCATTGAATCAATTTATTTTGTATTCACTTTGAATTATAATACACACATTTCTTCACTTTATGATTTACCTTTTAGAATCTCTTAAACCACTTTGACTACTTTGACCTTTTGGGGCTTCTAGATGACATATGAGGGTCCTCCAACTTCGTAAGGCCATAACTCTCAAACCGTGAGGAGTTATGTGACATTACACATACCACAAGAAATGGCAAGACATGTAATTTCCATATAGAATAGTATTATATGAAAATATCTCACAACTCATACCATTATCCATAAAACAAACTTGGGTCCATTACCCAAACCTGGGGTCTCCAACTTCTCATGGCCATAACTCTCTAACTGTGAGGATTTATGTGACATTCTACATACCACCGGAAATGGAATGACAAGCACTATTCATCTAGGATAGTTTCCCTAAAACATTCATTGTCCTTCATCTCATTATTCCAAAATTAAGCATGGGTTCACTTACTCTGCAAAGTGTCTTCCCCTGAGGGATTTCACCATAAGGAGACCACTTTGGAGTTCATCCATATTTACTTCCTATCAACCATGAAAAAACAATAATGAGTCATATTTGCATCAAACAATCTTGGGTCCATTACCCAAACCTTTGTGCTACGGGGCTTTCTTCAAGGGTTGACATCAATGACAACCAACCTTAATCAACGTTGTGAACCATGGACGGATTATTTATGGATAACAATGAATAAAAGTTGTCCTCATTGAAAGTTGAAGTTATGATAAGTTTTTCCACCTTCCAAAAAGTATATAATCAATAATATTATTATTAATATTTTTTTTAATTTTAAATGAAAAAAAATAACATTTAATTTACTAAAATATTATATAATATAATATGTATAATCAATTTAAATTTCAGTATATAAATGTTTTTCAATTTATAAATATAAATACAATTAAAAAATAAATTCGATTTTAAAATACTAATAAATCTATTTCCTTACACTATCTAAGGAGGAAGATTTGTTAAGTTTAAGGTCTTACTCCAAAATACAAAAAGACGGTTTCAACCTAAATAGTATCCAAAAGAAAGTCAATATTTGTTGGGGTCATAATTTTGACTACTTCCAATGAAATCATATACTTTTAGCTTTTAGCATTAGTCTCATATATAAATGCGAGTCTAGTGCGAATGTAATTTAATATTATAAATTATAAATTTAATTTGTATTATTATAATATTAAAAGTTACTAGGACCACACTTTAAAAACAACCTTTTTCAAACAAGAAAATTACTCTTTATATTAGTAAACATAAAAGGATTTCATATCTAATAAACATCTTTCATCCATCATCTCAAAAAATGTGACAACACTTTAGAGTGTATTCATTGCTGACATTACAGATTATCAAAAAAAGTGAATGCTCTAGTATCCCAAGTCTTTAGACATGATTCCAAACTAAATTCAAACATCACCACTAATATTCAGAAAAAGAAATTGTCTTCAACTTAAGAAAAATAATTCTTGCAAAGAATAGAATACTTTGAAGCACCTAGAAGGTCCTTGCTTATTGTCTTCCCACTGGGTGTAGAGAATCGCTCCTCATTGGATATGATATTTAAGCGCCTTCTTTGAAAGTACATTCGCTTCCTTATTGAAATCTTTGTAGGCATGATTAAAATAAAACTTTTCAAACAATGTATTCATCTTTTTAATGTGATCCTTCCATCCTTCTAGCGCCAAGATCTGGAGGTTATTGATTCCATTATACCAATCTATAATGAGCTTTAAGTCCCTTATAATCTGAAGACTTGTAATATGTAATCTTAAGGCCAAGAAAAGAGTATCCTAGACCCCCAATAACTCTGCTCTATTATTTGTCCCAGCTTCAGTGTTGAAGGTCCATTTATAAGAAGTAGATGCATTTAATATGATAATGCCTCCCGATCCACTATGAGATCCATCTGTTGTAGTCGCTCCATCAAACCACCCCATCGTTTGTTGAAGCTAAGGTGTACTTTTAAACCTGTAAAGTTTTGGGCCATTGTGAGACGATACACAAACATTGAAAGATCCTATAGATTTTAAGGCCAGCCCATAAGGAGAAATAACCTTATTATTGAACAAGAACTTGTTTCTCTCCAACCAAATGTACCAACAAACAAGTGACAGTAGCTCAGTCAGATTTGGGTGTTGTCCGACCCAAGTCATCATGCATTCATCGATTGTGCTCCCATCCCAAAACAGCCATGACTTGAGGGTCCCTGCAAGAAGGTTCCAAACTTGATGAGTGAATGGGCAATGAATAAACAAGTGGTTTTGAGTCTTTGGATTCTTGCTAACAGGTTCTCCCATGTGAGGACTTTGTTTCTCAAGACTAACTAGAAGAAAATTTTTATTTTTAGAGCAATGTTCCACTTCCACAGCTTGTAGCTCCAACCTTTCGTTGTATGATGCTAGATGCTCTCCTCTAGAGCCTTATAAATATTACTTACCAAGGGAATCCTAGACCAATCTCCTCCCGACCACATTAAATCGTCATCAAAATCACTTAACTGGATGCCTTCCCCCATGAGGGCACTCCGGTAATCTCCCCATTCTTTTTCTAGATCCCCGTAGAGACCAAGCATATAATCCTCTTTCCAGTAAGAACTTAGAAGTTATGTACTTGTAATATTTAGTGTCTGGTAAAGAAAAGTGACACCCTGTCAATTCAATGCCTCAATAAGTTCAATTGATAAAAAATAATGTTGGCCCAACCCCATAATACAGTCTCTGCCTACCTGAACCGCCTCTCCATCTGACAACCTTCCTCAACAGGTCCAAAGCTACAAATGTCCCATCTAATCTCTTCATAATACTATCCGCTTTATTTTTTCCATTTCGCCACGTAGGCACCACCTCATCCGAAAAAATGTCCACTAGAACTCCATCAATGAAAAAATATTTTAAAAACAATGCTAAAGGATTGGGTTGACCATCCCCTCCCCAGATTTATCCTTCATTCAACGTGAAATCGAGATATTTGTTGAACTTGCTATTCTGCTTATGTCAGATTCTTTTCATCTTCATCTTCCTCTTCTACTTATTTTTCATCTTCTTCTTCGAAAAGTTGTTCCATTGATTTGTTTTCTTCTTCCTTTGATTCTGGTCTACATGTTTCATCAATTGTTACGTTGTTGCTTTCCACAACTTTGTTTAATCTTAGATTGTAACACTTGTATGTTTTCCTTGTACTTGAGTAACTAAAAAGTATTCCTTTGTCCACATGAGAGTCAAACTTTCCCATTCTTTCATCTTCTCTTTTGACATCGCATTTGCTTCCAAACACTCTAAAGTGCTTCACATTTGTTGGTCTTCCTTTCCATAGCTCGTAGGGAGTTTTATCAGTGTTTTTTCTGAGCATTACTCTGTTTTGAATGTGAACTGTTGTATGCACTGCCTATGTCCAAAAAATATCTGTCAACTTTGAATCCATTATCATTGTTCGAGCAATTTCTTGTACTATCATGTTCTTTCTTTCAACAACTCCATTCTATTGAGGTGTCCTAGCGACGGATAATTTCCTTTTTATTCCATGATCGTTGCAGTAGTCCATAAATTCCCTTGAGGTAAATTCTCCTCCATTATCCAATCTTAAGCATTTGATTCTTGAATCCATCTCATTTTCAACCATTTCCTTGTAGATCTTGAAGTTTTCAAAAGCTTATGACTTGTTCTTGAGAAAACACACTACAATCATTCTTGTATTATCATCAACTAATAACATAAAGTATCTCTCACCTTTTAAGCCTTTTGTTGTAATTGGTCCAACTATATCAGTATGCACAATTTCCAGTGGTTTTGTTGTTGAATATTCCTTTGATTTGAACCTGGTCTTTGTTTGCTTTCCTTGTTGGCAATGATTGCATAAAGTGTTGGTTGGTTTCGTGATCTAGGGCATTTCTTTGACTGCTTCTCTTTTTTTTACTTTGACAAGTTTATCAAAATGCAAGTGACCCATTCTTCTGTGCCATAGCCAAATTTCATCTTCCTTTCCTAGACAACACTTTTCATTTCCAATTTCGCTTAACACATATATGTTTCTTGAAGTTATTACAGCTGTAGCGACCAATTTCCCTGAACCTTATTTTTTTATCACACTTTTGTGAATCGAAAATAACTTTATGACCTTGGTCTCACATTTGACTCACACTTAAAATATTATGTTTCATGTTTTCTACTAGCAGAACATTTTCTGTTTTTTCATTCTTGTTCCCAATTCAGACTGTGCCTTTTCCAATGATTTTGGTTGAATCGTCATTTATGAAGGAGACCGATCTATCTATTTCCTTTTGTAATGTAAGAAACTTGTCTCTATCACCTGTCATGTGTTTTGAACATCCACTGTTAACATACCAACCACGTTTCTTCTGTTTATCTTGTAGAGCGACTATTCATTCTTCATTGCTATACTGATCTTTCTTTCTTATCCATGTCGTTTTCTAAGGTTCTTGTTTGTGAATCTGTTGAGGTTCTTTAGGAGGGACTGTCATTCTGCAATTTTTGGCCATGCGTCCAAAATTGTTACATTTGTAACATTCCACTTCAGTGCTCAAATATTCAAACCTGTTGT
Source organism: Picea mariana (assembly GCA_032191745.1). Taxonomy (NCBI): domain Eukaryota; kingdom Viridiplantae; phylum Streptophyta; class Pinopsida; order Pinales; family Pinaceae; genus Picea; species Picea mariana. Next base: position 70,425 of record JASDQU011101640.1, read on the forward strand.
AACTTCTTCTATGTGTTTCACTAGGTCTTCTTGAATAATCCCTTTGTGTATGGCTCTCAAAGTACTTATTGTTTCCATTGTTAGCTCTGTAATTTACAACTTTATGCCATAAATTATTACATGCATAACATAAACCAAAAAATATAGTTTGATACCTGGTAGTTGAAGATCTTCTGAAATGAGGTGCTCTTATGAATCCTTCTTCTTCTTGAGGTCTATCTATCTGTTGCTGCTTCTGAAATCTGAATCTTTTTGGTGGAGGGATGTCCCTGTAATCTTCCTTGTATATATTTTTATCCCCTTTGATTGTTCTGCATAGCTTTTTGGATTTTTTTTCTTGCTCTGTTGTTTTGGAGCTTGATCCCTTTTCTGTCTGATTGTATCCAAGTCTAGACTTGTCAAGATGAGATTTTTTACTATTGATAATGTTATCCAGAACTTTTGAGCTATTCTGCATATTTTTCTTTTGAATATCCTTTCTTAGTGTGACAATATCTGCTTCCATATTTTCAATGATCATGTCCTTTCCTTCTAGTTGTTCTTTGAGTGCTTCTTCAATTCTTTTATCTTCTTCTATTTGAACCTTCACTTTTGTGATCATTTGTTCTAGTTCTTGAGTGTCTTTTTTCTTATCTAGTTGTGCTTGTAGTTTCTTGTTTTTTTTCTTTTCTCTTCTAATAACTTCTATGGCACACATTAATTCTTCTCGGAAGTCAACTTCTGCCTCTTCAATTTCTTCTTCATATGCTTCTTCATATTCTTCTTCGAAGTCTTCTTTATCAGATTCTTCTACTGCCATGAATAGAACTCTCCCTGTTTCACTGTCACTGACTTCATCTTCATCTGATGATGAGATGTCTTCTTTGTTGCAAAATCTTTTCTTGAAAACTTTCTTTGTAGTTCTTTTAAATTTATATGTTTGTCTTTCTTTTGAGTAATCTTCATCATTTCTCTTTTTCTTATGAGGACATTTTGTTGGCAGCCAATTCAATTTTTTCTATTGTCTTATAAGCTGCCTACACCTATGTCTTCTGAACTTCAAATTGTCATCGCATTTTTCAAATAGACGATATTTTCATTTCTTGCGACACTTGCAAATTGGTCTCCATTTAGTTTTCACGACTGTAAGCGTGAAAACTCCTCCATCGTTATTTGAATTGTCGTGATCTTTTATCGATATTTTCTATGACACTTACCTTTGGTTCATCATTATGTGGCTAAAAAGGATTTTTGAACTATACCTATTTGGACATTCTTATATTAGTTGTGTAGCTTGATTTTATTAAACTTGTAAGGCATTGAGCATATAGATTTATATTTTTGTGACTTGCCTAGTCATTGAATTGCATAGGGGTCATGGTTTATTTTTGTTTTTATATATGATGTGATCCTTATGATAATATTTTTATAACTCTTGGCTTGTCAATTTTATGAATTCGATTGGCACAATGGTTTAAAACTTTTGATTAAACATTTATCCATTGGTGCGTGGTTAACATTTGGGTTTGATTTTATGTTGAATGACTTGGTTTGAAAAAGCTATGGTTAATGGTGAGTTGGCATATCACTCACCGTTTGATATGGTTTTTGAACTATGCAATAAATGTTTGAACAGATTTAGAATTCGTCGGTTGTACTTTGCCATTAATATTATGCATGGCAGTGATTTAACTCCACCACCCTCGCATGTGCACATTAATGCTTCCCCTTTGATCGTTCATTGTTGTTACACCGAACTTTTCTTCTCCTGTGCGTTAGTGTATTCGACCCAAACCCTTACCATGTGCTCACACCATGGCCCCGGTCATCCGAGCTGAACCCAATGGAACCCAGGCCCTATTGATGTTCGACAGTGCCCACAGTGACCTCGAGGACAATGGGTGGCTCCCATTTATACAGAAATTCGAGGGTTTTAACCTCTGCGTTGCTAGACAATTCGCCCTGACCTTTGATGGCTATCAAGCCAAGGTCGGCGATGTTCAATTGGAAATTGACGAGCAGTTTCTCAGTCTAGCTACGGGTTTTCCTTCCACTGGACAACGATGGTCCAAGAATTACAAAGTAGAGGAGGTCCCTTGGACACTGCTCTTCCAGTCGCGTAAGGTTAGTTCCTGTGATAAAGGTTTTCTCGTGACCATGCTGAAACAGCGTTGGCATGATTTATTGATGATTATCAAACAGTTTATCACCTATGAAGGTCGGTACAGGTTTTTTTTCTTACACCACCTTCGTTTGCTTATGGTTTTTATGGGTTATCAGCTTAATATGCCCTATTACTTGCATAGAAGCCTGTTTAAAATGTCAAAGAAATACAAAAGGAACCAGGCTGACAGTAGCCTTTTTCATTATGGGCTGGTTAAGATTATTGTTGTCTGTCATTTGGGGTTACACGGAGATTGTTGGAGCGATTTTATGTCTTGCAATGGTTTTGAGGATTCAAACCCTCCACAGGTTGACAAACCTGTGGTGAGTGAGGAAAAGTCTATACCCCCAGTACCCTACAACATTCTGTTACCTAAACCCTTAGCCGATTCACCTATCGACCTACCCCATACTGTGACTAAGAACGCTGAGGCTATGAGCAAGAAGCCTAAAGCCAAACCTACTGCAAACGCCAAAGGCAAAAAGAATGCCTGTTTAATTTCTCGGATGGCAAGGAACAAGACAAAACCTCCTGTCAATCCTAACCCTATCGTGTTGAGTGAAGACTCCGACTCGGAAGTGGAGCGTATTCTGGCTAGTAAATACCCCTATTTGTAAGGTTTGTGTGCCGAACCCTCGTATGACTTTGTGTCAAACCTACCTCCCTGCCTACAAAACAACCCTAACTACCCAGACATTAAGCTGCCTTGTGAAGCCCCCGATCAGTCATCCAAACCCTTTCCTGCTTTGTCAAAACCTACAGTGCCACCCTGTGATCAATGTAGCTCATGGTTGGAAAGATATTATCTTGATGTGCCAATGCTACAGTCAAGAATTCACTCTTTGGAAGACTAGGTTGCCCTGCTTACTAGTCAAAAGGCTAAACTACAAGCCACTGATAAGAAACAAAGGATGACAGGCTCCATCTTGTTTAAAAATGTGGAATCAGCTACAGCGGTCGTGAATTCTAAGTTGGTCTAATTTGAGCAGCCTCACACAGGTATGTTTTGATATCACTTGTTTATATAACGAATTCGAATTCGGTTTTGGATTGGTTCTATTAACAGTATTGATTGGCTTTGTTACATAGTATGCACTCTGTACATAGCTTTTCTTTGATTAATGGAAGTTTGTTTTCCCATTTTAGCTTTGATTGGATTGTCATCGATTTGATTGATCTCGGTGGGGATTTGACTAGTTTGATTTAGCTTAAATTGGATGCTCTGCTGTCAATTGAAGTCATTTGTATCTATTCTAGACATAAGTTGTTTCTCATATTTCAATTTCAAACACAATCACATTTTGATTCGTTCTGGTTATAATGTATACAATATGATTGGCAATAATAGTTAACTGTTACGGTTTTATGTTCCATATGATTTTTTACCAACAGGAATACAATTCGGACTATTTTTAATGTGATTCTGTCAAATTCACCCAAATCGTGAATAGATACGATTCATAACAGTTATACCCAGCCGGTTAATTCGCATTGGTTTACTCGACTATGTTATCAGTTGGATTCATATTACGATGAATATGTTGTTTGAATTCGATTCGAAGAACGAAATGGAATGTATCCAGGTTCACGATTTGTTTCTATATTAAACTCAGTCGTGATTTGTTTTGATTATTTGCCCAGTTGATAATTATAACCTCTGTTGATTCTATTAAGATTGTGATCATGATTTATCGATCCTGTTTGTTGACTGTACAAGGATCAATCACGAAATTGGTTGGGTCGATGATGTTACGTATGATTTCGTTTACACATAATCGAAACAATTCTTTCCATCTGTGTATTCAATTGAACGATATGAATCTGTTATTATATTGTTATAGCTATGACAGATGGAAAATGGTTGTGTTGGATTACATCGTATCACATACGATATGATTTACTATCGATTTCATTTGCATATGAAACAGTCTTGTTATTGTTTGACCCGATTTTATGGTAACTGGAAAACAAAGTATTCTTACCCCTGTTTTCGATTGAATCACTTTCGATTCTTTTCAATGTTTAATAATAAAATCATGAGTGATTCGTTTTAAATGATCATTGGGAGAAAATTGGTTTGGATTATTTTAAAAGATTTGATTTGATTTCTATTCTGATCCTGTATATTATTTTAGATTAGCTACAGAATCAGATGATTTTGTAGCTAAGTCTGTAAGATTAGATTCTTATTGTTTTGTTAATAAAATATCTTTCTAACTTGTTATTTTTGGCCTATTGCAGATGAATTCAAAATTGCAGTGGAGTTGATGAGCAATTAAGGGATATTTGAAATATTTTACTTGCATTTTAAATTCCTAGTTTAGTTGATTTTGGGAATATCTTCCCAGATTATGTAAAACAGTTTGATATTATCCACAGGGAGGTTTTACCATGTGGAGAGACTTATAAATACTTATTATTTTTGTAATAATATGATTCTCATTCATGGGAGAACAAGGATATGGAATTTTAATACAGACTGAGGCAGAATTTAGTGTTTTGTTACAACTTTAGCTTCTCATGATATCAATATTTTGTTTCATGTTGTGTATATCAATTTGTATTTGGTTAATGACTACTTTAGCTATCTTAATCATTTGCAAATGATATAATTTAATCATTGTAATCCATATCTGATTTCTTCCAAGTGTATAAAAGACATAGCAATTGCTTAGTTCAGTTTGTGAATCATAGATTTCTCTTCTTCATGAGTTAAATTATTAAATATAAGTTTCTGCATAACAGGTTTCTCTTATTGCAGAGATTTATAAATCATATAATTGTTATGATTTTTTTTTATGTCTTGTTTGTCATGTTAACAATTCAAAGAGCAGAGCAGCCTATCGTTTACGAGAAGCTTTTGGACTAACTGGTGCGAGTTTTCTTCCTCCGACCAGCTTCGAAGTTATCATACACAGGGCAAATTCGGAGCATTCCCAAGTCAGATAGTCACTTGTTTGTTTACTGTTTTTACTAGTAGTTTAGTTCAGATATTAGTTTAGTTAGATTTATAGGTAGAATTAGTATATTAGATTGTTTAATTTCAGTAAGTTTGATTTCTTATTCATAAAATCATAAAATCATAAAATATTTCTAGCTGTCTTAGGACCGAAAGCACATGAGTTTTACAGGTTTTATTTAAATCTGCCAATTGTGTATAATGTATATTTGTGAATAAGTTGTAGTGTAACTAGTAGTTAGACGGTTAATTAGTAGAGTTAGTGTAATAGTAATTAGTAGAATAGTAAGAGTAGTTTGTATTTAGTTTTAGTTTATTTAGTAGTTTGTTTTAATTAGATTAGTATATTAGTTTGTTTTTATTTATTGTTAGTTAGTTTAGTTTCTTGTATTTAATTTTAGTTAGTTTGTTTTAGTTTGTTTTAGTTAATTTATTTGTTTTAGTTAGATTAGTTAGTTTAGATTAGTTTTCTCTTTGGTTTTCTTAGGACCTTAGAGCGGCCAACGGAGCCGTTAAACCCGTCAGGGTGGTTCATTCCAAACGGCTTGGGTTATTAGACAACCCCGGACCGGTTCCACTCTCTCAGTTGACGGACGGTCAATTTCGCCCCCCAACACATTTGTTAGCAAAATGACCAATACCATCAAAATTAAAACAAATTAAAGGAATATTACCTCTATACCTATCGTTGGTTCCCTTGTTCAGTCTTTTGACAAAGTTAGCCACTTCTTCATCATCTTTCGAGACGTCGCTAATATTGCTATAGTCTTCTTGTTCTTTTTTCTTTTGATTTGATCTTTTGGATGCTTTGAAGGATGCTTCTTTTACATCTGGATTTTCCTGTTCATTTCTCATCTCATATGCTGTAAAGATT
>JASDQU011101640.1:76500-93404 GCA_032191745.1 Picea mariana
GTTGACACATACATAAGGTGTATCGCTGATGATGTTGGTACATATTGATGAGTCATAGTTGATGATTAGTTGACACATGATTGGTACATACTTGGTACATGGTTGGATGCACTTGTTTATGGTACAGATTGATTACAACTTGTTTGGTATAGGTTGGTGCATGGTTGATACACTTGTTTATGGTACAGGTTGATTACAGGTTGAGGTACAAGTTGATGCATGGTTGATGCATGCTTCATATTTATTGGTACAGATTTACAGTGGTATATCTCACAGTGATAGTGTGACAATGGTTCCATTATTCTACTTCTACTTTAGGGTGGTTAGACGGGGCACAAACAGGTGGTTGTAGCCACCTTCTGGTTGTAGCTAGAGAACATAGGGGGTTGTAGCCTCCTTCTGGTTGTAGCCAGAGAATTGGGGAGTTGGAGCTTCCCTCAGGTTGTAGCCTGAGAAACTAGGGGGTTGGAGCCTCCTTCTAGTTGCAGCTAGAAAACAAAGGAAGTTGTTGCTTCCAATGAATGTAATTCTTCAATACATATAAGAAAAAGCATTCCATGGTTTTCTCCTAATTTGGGTTTCCACGTAAAACAATGGTGTAATATGTATGTGTGTGATTTTTTATTTATTACTGCTCATTATTGGATGATAATTCTACATTGATATAACATTTGAAGAAAAAAAAATATAATTATGCTATTACTGATTCACCCCCCTGTCTCAGTAATCCAACACACAACTAGGTAAAATTTCAATCCTGTGAGGCCTTTGGGTTTAGTTTCCTTAGGTCTGTGGAAGGTGAACATTTAATCATTCAAAAGCAATTTTATATGTTACTCCAAGGCAAAAAGGTAGTTTTAACCTAAATAATATCTGCAAGAAATCCAATATCCCTTCTGATCATAACTAAAGATAGAGTTCCACTGCAGTGTGCCTCGGGATGCCTCGACGTTTTCTAAGTTACAAATTCTCTATATTTGGATATAGTATAGAAATTTTTTTTGTTAAAAAATTCTAACCTTAATCTCATACATAAAACCAAATACCACTCTTCATTAAAATTTAACCTCATACACAAAAAAAATTCTTACCAAATATTACCAAACATATATTCATATTACAAAAAATATTATTTGTTCAGCAACATAGGTATTCCAATAAAGGACAAACACCTTCAGTAACCACTCACACAACCAAATAAAAAATCAACACTCTGATGTTTTTACATAGTAAAATCCCCGTGGGGAAACATCCATGGCCCTATCCAACACAACCATTTAGAACAATTTATTAATGAAAAATAAAATATTACAAAGAGATTTACAAGAGAGTTTCTCACAAAAGATCATCAACAAATGACCCTTCGTTCTCTTTAAATAGAGATCATGGACCAATCGGGTGCCAAGCCACGGATCAATGTAGTCGTTAAGATCGAGGAGAATATGAACCGTGTGATCACTCTATGTCGGGAATATATCGTGACCATCGAATTACCTAACTAGAAATGCATACTAAATATATATATATTTTTACTTATAATGACACAATAGACCATGTTGATCTTAATTAACTCCTAAGTGTGTAAACAACCTAACATCCCCCCTTAAGAACAACTTGGCATATCATTGAATGATTTACAAAGGCGACATAGTAGGAGAAGGAAGGAGGCATTAGAGGCTATCCCCCCTTAATGACAACTTCCTAGATGCCTAACATATATCAAAGTTTGGAAAATTTCACATCTATACGAGGCTTTGTGAAAATGTCTGCAACTTGATCTTCTGTGGAGAAAAATAACACTTCAATAACTCGATCATAAAGGATATTTCTAATGAAGTGCATATGTATCTCGATGTGTTGTTGCACTGATGTTGAACTTGATCTTAGTGAGCTTGATGGCACTCTAATTGTTGCACTAGAGGGTGGTCAGATATTGCTGCTGGAATCCAAACTTTGAAAGGATTTGTCGAAGCCACAATGCTTCTTGACTTGCATTAATCATTTCTCAGTACTCTGCTTCTGCTGAAGAAAAAGAAATAGTCTGTTGTTTCTTACAATCCCAACTGACAGGTCTTGGACCAAGGATGAAAACATAACATGCAGTAGACTTTCAATCATCAGGGTCGTTGGACAAATATGAATCAGTGAAACCAACCAATAAAGGAGTCACCAATGAATTGTAACATATCCTGAATTGAATTGTACCCTGAACATACTGAAGTATCCTTTTAGTTTCTTTCCAATGGCTTTCATGGGGTGTTTTTCATATATCGGGCAACAAGACCAACAACAAAATAATATCAGGACGTGTATGAGTCAAATATAAGAGGCTACCAACTAAATAATGGTACAAGGTAGCATCAACTTTGGGAGAAGTATATGTGAAAACAAGTTTGACTCTAGATTGGAAAGGAGGAGGAGATAATTTAGAGTCTTCCATGTGAAAATGGTGAATAAGGTAATAGGAATACTTAGTTTGGAAAATAAAAATTCTTTCCTTGGTTTGCAATACTTGGAGGCCAAGGAAATAGTGCAAATAGCCTAAGTTGGTCATTCAAATTTCTTCTTAAGGTTGGTTTTCATATGATTTAAAATTTTAGGGTCATTGCTAGTGAGGATAAGATCATCAACATAAATAACAAGGTTTATGAGATGGATTCCTTCTTTCTTGGTATATACATTAGGGACAGAATGGCATATAGAAAAGATGGTATCAAGAAGAAAGCATTCCATTTTGGAATACCAAGCTCGAGGATCTTGCTGAAGACCATAAATATATTTCTTAAGGCAACAAACAAGGTTGGTTTCATTCTGGACATATCCAAGAGGTTGTTCCATGTAGATTTATTCTTGCAAATCTCCATGCAAGAAGGAAAATTTTACATCCATCTGATGGATCTCCCATTTATGTGAGGTAGCAAGGGAAAGAAAAATGCCGATGAAATTCATTTTGGCTATGGGGGAAAATGTTTCATTATAGTCAATTCCTTTAACTTGAGATAATCCTTTGAAAACTAATCGGGCCTTGTGTTTTTCAACACTTCCATCTGATACATACTTCGTTATATACACCCATTTACATCTAGCAAGTTTTCTTCCTTTCGAAAGAGGTAAAATATCTCAAGTATTGTTTGTCATTATAGAACGATACTCTTTATTCATTGTTGTATCCCAATCTGGATGACCTGAAACTTCTACAAGTTTCTTTAGATTATGAGTCTCTAAAACTTGAGCCAAAAGAGAAGAGGATCACTGGAACCATGAACATGTTCGACATTGATATGAAGGATCACTGACAAGATCATAAGATATTTCTCGATTTAAATGGACCCATCAGGGAATTCGTGGTGTTGGTGCATGTTCATGTTCACTGGACTCATCTGGAGGAAGGTGAGAAGGCAGGGGTGGATTTTCATTCTCACTGTCATCATTTGAAGAAGAATAAACTAAAATAGGAACAAAAGATGGCACAAATGTCAAATATGGATCACATGTTGATGAAGGCACAAACATCAAATTAGGCTCATAGGACAAGAAATTTTCATCAAATTTAACATATGATATAATAATAGTTTCATTAGAATGAGGTTGAATAAGTCTATAACCTTTGACATCTTCAGAATAACCAACAAAAATACACTTCTCACTTTTAGGCTATAAAAATTTCCTTTTCTCATCAGGAATGTGAGCCCATGTTACATCGCCAAACACATGGAAGTGGCTTACATCTGGCTTAATTTTATTCCATTCTTCTTGTAATGTACCTTAGTTAAAATATACTTGAACATTTAATTCTTGCTAGTTTATGTCAAAATTTATATTGTGAAAGTTATTGGAAAAGACTTATGTAGAACTATGTCATCATAAACATCGACGAGGAATATTTTTGTAACCTTTATTTTTAATTGATTTAATTAACAAGAGACAAATTGATGAAGCAAACTTTATTGAATTTGGAAAACAAATTGCTAACGAGACAAAATAAATAAAATTCTTTCATTGGGGGTGCTCTATGGCCGGGGAAACCTTAGCCGCACAACCCCATATTTTTCCTGGGTATTTCCCGTCAAGTCTATTGCAAGGGCCAGTGTTTTTCATGGCTCGTCTCTCCTAGGTGACTGGGGTTGTGCTAGCTCCATTAGTTCTGGAGCTCACACCTTGAAGGAGCCTGGTCTTGCTTTGTGGTGTTTCTCTCTTTTGTTGCATTTTTTTTGTGGCCACATCTTCTTTGGGTTGTATCATAAGTTCCTTTGCCTGCTCGGTGTGAGTTCCGGTGGCCACGAGTATTTAGCTTGGATCCTGGTGTGACGCTCTATTTGCGGGTGAGTCATCTGGTGTGTTGCGAATTTTCCTCTAGTTATCTCGTCAAATCTGGTTTAGTTTGATGCCTTTCCATCATCTGCAGGGTTCCTTCTTAAGATGCATCAGCCTTTAGCATGCGCAGAGGTTTTTTTGGAAGATTCTTAGGGTTTGGATCTAGCTTTCCATCCCTTTTGGTTCATTCAGGGATTAATGCAATGTCAGGGTTCACTCAGTGGTCTTGATGGATTGGGAGTCACTATGCTCCCCTATGGCTTTGGTTTTTTGTGGAGTGGATGTGGGGATTGTTCTTCTTTTTCGGCGATTTGAGTCAGAGCATTGAGGTCCTTTCTTTTTAGGCATGCAATGTTGGTTTTTGGAGATGGTCAACACTTTAAGGTCCATTCAAGGTGTGCAGTTTATGGCTTTATTTTCTGTGGGTGCAGGTCCTTTGGTTTGTTGTCCCTTCAGATTCAGATCTTGAGGGGTTTTTTCTTTGCTTCTCTAGCCTGGTTTGTCCAGGTTTTCTTATGGTCTTCCTATGTTGTTTCTTCTTAGCTGAGATTGGTGGTTATTTTCTTTATAGAATTATATTGTACTAGGGCCACTTTTAGAGGCCCATTTTTGGTGCGCCATTCTTCCCTTTGGGGTTGAAAGGTATTTTTAGAAGAAATGCATGCTCTCTGCATGTATTATTTAGAATGTAATTTTTATTTCTTTTTAATAAAAGTTATGTTTTTTTCCTTTGAAAAAAATAAGAGATTAGGGAATCTAGTTACAAAGAGTAAATTATTATTCCATGGGTGAGTGAAAAGGATAAAACCACTAGAATGAATTATTGTCCATGGGACAAGTGGAACCTTACTCCCAAATGTGTGGGATGTGAGGGAACAAGCTAGCACAAAAGTAGGCCAAGAAGATTCCCTAGGGTTAGGGACGAGGACAACTTGAAAATACCTAGGCAAGCTATTAAAGACAAGTATGTTATGAGGCAGGATGAGACTCAATACTTATGAAGAAAATAGTTTAATGGTTCATAAGAGAACTAAACTCAAGGAATTATGGTAAAGGTTATATAGTTTTCAGTCCCCATGGATTAATGATGTAGGCTCGGGGGTAAAAAGGACAAGTAACTCTGGTTGTTCATGTCTATGGTTGGGATGAACTGGTTCCCTGTTCAATTTGTTTCACAGTTATTGACGCTGACATAGATAATTTTTCTTTATTTATATTTGTTTTTTTTTCCTTAAATAATGACAAGTAATACATTAGAGAATAGTTGCAAAAGTTACAGTATTGATTATAAGCATGTTGTCCTTGGTAGAAGATTTATTATTCATTTAATGCAGCTGTAAAGAAAATAAATGTCTATTTACCTGTTATTTTAAATTAAGATGATTTGTTTATTAAAAGAAAAATGTTCTTGATTGAGAATATAAAGAACCATTTTTGCACAATAAACATTGTATACTTCTTCGGCGGGATGATTTTAGGGGCTAAATTTCGCTCATGGGCTAATTTTCCATGGTTTTTCCCAAAAAAAGATTCGCTTTTCTAAAAATGATACGCCCAAATTTTATAGGATAAAATTATTTTATCTTGAAAATCGCCAAAAGTTTATACAAACTATATAAAATCCTTAAAAATTTGAATATTTTTACAAAAGAATCGCCAAACATTTATAGTTGGCATATGAAGGATTACTAAGATTCGCAAAGGTTTCTACATTTTAAAATAAATTTCCATCCTTAAAATCACCCCTACTTTTTCCAGTAAAAGAAAGATAACATATTTAGTTCCAAACTAAACGAGAATCAAAATAATGCAGGAAAATATCATAATCATAAACCACTTTAATACAGAATATGGTGCAAAGATAAATAAGGTAAGTAATTAAAGAAAACATGTGGTTGAAAACAATATAATGCAATATTATAACCAAGCCTCATTTCAATAAATGTCAAGCCTCATTTCAATAAATGTCAGAGTAAACATTTAGTGGAAACCGTGTGAAGCCATTGACCATGGTGTCATGGCTCAAAACAAAATAACAAAATGTTTTAAAACTCTTCTCATAATAACAAAATTGTTGCACCATTGACCAAAAATGAAGAGGACATTATTTTTAATATATACAAACTAAAAGATATTATGTATGATCTCCAATAGCTATTCCTCGAATGTTTAAGTTAAAACAGGTCATAATAATATCAAAACTAAACTAAAAATTTATATATTGGCTATCTCATCAGAGGTTTCAATGATTGAGCTCATATATATTTTTGGAAGAATTAAATACATCTCTACCTAACCTATATAACACAATGAAGATAATCTATCTTAGTATTATCACCCAATTATTCTCTCGGAATCATCTTTCTTCAAGAAAGATCTTAACCTACGAAGAAGTATATGGGTATTCACTAGAATACAAGTCACAATACCTGGTTATTAGTGGCCATTGATTAAGACTTCGCACCAAGGGTTCCAATGGACCCTACATGGAATCCGTAGCAAGATAACATTAGAGAGATTCAAATAATATAAGAAGAAATCTTAAGACTTCTTACTATAAATAAAATAACTTTTTACCTTAGTGCTCAATGGAAAACGAGCATGTTGTTTGGGCAATCCGTGAAGTTACAAACCTGTGTAATCCTGCATACAAACCACATAAACAAAGTTAATTTTGAGATAAATAGATACAAGAAGAATCCAATATAAGTATTAAACTATACAACCATTTTAATCAATGGAGTTAACACTTGTATTACCTTGGCACTAATTACAACTTGTGTTTGAGTATGTTTTGCAAATGAAAAATGGAAATGATGAAACCCTATGGTTGGGTAGAGCAGGGAATATGGCTCTAACGCTCCCCATCCAAATGAATTCGATACTTTGAAATTGTGAGGGACTCGATTACCACACCATAGTTAAGAATTGGTGTACTGTTAAGAGTATGAAAAACAAAGGAATTGGTGGCGCCAAGGCGTGGCCTACCCAGATTATGCCATCGTATATTTCCATTAACCTAAACCCAAATTATTTTTGGTTACCAACTAGTTAAGTCTGTGTTTTACTCCAGACATTTAACACACAACGTTATGTGTGTGTACGTAATCTTTCAAGTGACAACCGTAAGTTTTAAACATTGTTATGGTAAATTGTGGAGACCCTAAGGCCGAGAACCAGGGTAGATTTAAATTTTATCAAAGGAGAAATTGTGGATTCGATCCACCAACGTCATTATGATATGGTTATAATAAGTATTTGGTCTTGTATAAATGTATTTCAACTTATAGGAGTGGGTTAAAACCCATCTCCAACATTGATGTATAAATTACTTATGGGTGGTTTAATTAATTGATAATGATTAAATGACTTTCGGGCCATAATAAAATATTTAAAGTATTCAAGAACCACGATACATTGGAAGTTTAAGTAATGAAAGATTAACTATAGACAATATGAGTTTTATCCAAACCTTTTGAATCATAACTCATTCCTACAAGACCACAACTGTTTATGTGAGCTTGGGTGCATAAGATTGTAATATTGTACAAATGAGAACATAACAGAAAACTTAAAACAAGTTGCAATACTTGCAAAGAGGAGAAGAAACATTTAATGTTGATGATCGGTATAATGGCAGAGTAGGCATTTGGATTTAAGCACCAATGAACAAATATCCAGTCATGGTAATGCCATGACAATTGGTTAAGGACATTAAATAATTATTTGCGAGAATCATTATATGTGTGTGTAAGAAAAATGCCAATTATAAACACACGAATGTACTCTTGACGATGAAAATTATAAAAAAAATGGTGGAAGGAGTGGAAGGAGTCATTACAAATTGTATCAGAGCATGGTTGAAACATTGTGAGCTTATGGGCTCAAGGTAAGTAAAATTATTTTATTTATTATAAAAAATATTTTTTTAAGCAATATAATTAACGCCATTGTGTTTTGCACATATCAAAATCAACAACAAATTATCATGGCCGAATAAACTGAAATATCAACTCAAAGAGAACCCCAATTGTATGTAGAATTGAACTATGATCAACCACAAGATATTTCTATAGGATTGTTGGAAACCATGTGTAGTCTAAAAATAGATCTGGAAAGTATAAAGACAGATACTGAAAGGCTACTTAAGGCTAGTAAAGAAAAATAGGAAATAGATGAATTTCTTCTTAAAAACATCACTGAGATGAAGCAACAAAGACATATAGGACAAAATTCCAACAATGCCAAAAATGAACCTTCTAATGAAGAATCATATAAATGTAAGGAATATCAAGTAAACAAAGAAAAATAAATAGCATGAGGAAGAATTTCTTGGAGAGTTTAAGAAAACTATACCACCTAGATTTGATGGTGAGTGTGATGAAGGAGCATAATATTGGCTTATGAACATGAGATAATACTTTCAAATTTACAATTACCCTGAAAAATTGAAGGCTAGATTAGTTGTGTATCAACTGAATGGAAAAACTACCATTTGGTGGTAGAAAATAAAAACAATTAACAATATTAGGAGTAGTGAGCTGAACTAGAAAATGTTCAAGAAATATTTTAAACAAAAATACTTAACAAAATGATATTACTATGAGAAGGTCAAAGAGTTCCATGAGCTTAAGCTGGGACAATTTTTCATTGAATACTTCGTGACTAAATTTGTGAATCTTATGAGATATGTACCTTACCTTAGGGAGGAGAAGGAAAATTTTAGATGTTCATGTGCTATTTTCCTCAAGTGTATAAATACAAAATTGATTTTTTAAATCCAAATACCACGGATAAAGTGATAAGACATGCTAAACTATGTTTTAACCAATTTAAAGAGGGAAATGAAAATACAAATTCATGGCACCACAAACATAAGGACAAGTTTGATTCCAAAAAGAAAAAATTCAAACATCCTCGACAACCTTTGCATAGTGCACCTGTTTAGAGATATAACAAATTTGTTGGACAAAAAAATGTATTAGTTCAGAACAACAATAAACCTACCAGTTTTGTGAATACGAAACTTAGTGAGATAGTTATGGATCCTCTTCAATGCCGGGGTTGTAAAGGAACCCACCTGTACCAAAAATTCCCATTAAACAATCACAAAAATCAAGAAGTACACAATGTTCAGGAAGTGAAAACAGTAAATGGTATTGATCAAAGAATACACAAAATCAATGCTAGCCTAAAAAATCGTTAAGCTAACCACCAATTTTCCATGGTAGATATAGAAGGTATGCTAATTCAGAAACATGTATCTATATTAATAGAACCTGGTGCATGTCTATGTTATATTTCACCTACAGTGGTAGAAAAATGCAAATTAGAGAAAGTTAAACATAATAAATCATGACTAGTTTAGTTAGCTACAAGAACACAAAGAAAAGTTGTTGAAATGGTAAAAGACCGTGTAGTAAACATGGATGGAATGGAGACTAAGTTGGTAAATATTTTACCATTATGATATTATGATATGCTCATAGGAATGGATTGGTTGGAGAAACATTAATATCTTGTAAACTATCATGACAAGACCTTTAGTTGTATAGATGATTTTGATAAAAACAAAACAATGAAAGGAATAACACGAGGAGTGTCGATAAGATAGATATTCTCTTTACAATTAAAAAGGAATGCAAGGAAAGGATGTGATATTTATTTTATTCACATATTCAATAATATTGGATAAATGAATGAAGATTTTTTAGCTAATGATCCATTATAGAAAGAGATTCAAGATGTGTTTCCGGAAGAAATTCTAGGATTACCTCCTAGACGGAACATAGATTTCATCATTGACTTAGTACCCAGATCTGCACTGATGTCTAAGGCATCGTACCAAATGAGTAATCCATAATTGATAGAGCTTAAGATGCAACTTCAAGAATTTTTAGATAAACAATATATTAGACCCAATGTGTCCTCGTGGGGAGCACCAGTTTTGTTTGTTAAAAAGAAAGATGGAACCTTTTGATTGTTATTGATTACAAACAACTCAACAATATGACTATTAAAAACAAATATCCTTTGACCCACATTGATGAGTTGTTTGATCAATTCAGAGGAGCTAAGATATTCTCTAAGATAGATTTGCAGTCATATATCACCAGATTAGAATCAAGGAGGAGAACATACATAAAAATTCGTTTCAAACTAGATATGGGAATTATGAATTTGTAGTAGTACCTTTTGGTCTAACAAACAACCTTGCTACATTTATGTGCTTGATGAACAATGTGTTTAACAAGTATCTAGACAAATTTGTGATTGTGTTTATAGATAATATATTGATTTATTCAAAAACTAAAGAGGAACATGAAGAAAACTTGAGAATAGCCTTGCAGACACTTAGAGAGCACCGACTTTAAGCAATTTTAGTAAATGTGAATTTTACCAAGATAAGGTATAATATTTGGAACATGTAATGTAACGTACCCCACCACCCACAGGGCGGACATGTTAACCAAAAGTCCTTTCCCTGGACTAATTCAACCCCTACTCTAACTTTAAATAACAAGGAATGCATGAAAGATTCACATGTATTGATCAAGAATTGTACTACACATAAAAACAATGAAGCATAGGACATGCACAAAAATACACAACAAGCATGCATACTCTAAAAATATCGAATTCAACGATAAATAAATACACAATGAAATAATTCATACACATGTAAATAATACCATAACAGAGAGCACTTATCTTTTACAGAAGAAAACCACCCATTGGCTGCAGAGCAAGGACATTCCACCCAACCATAGAAAATGTAGTTCCAAGTCTCAGCAACAATGTCACCCCCGAGCTAGGGCTATGAATCCACAAGGACGCTTCTAGAGTGTTACTCAACTTCCCAAACTAGTCAGCATTCAAGGTATCACAGGTTCCCCAACACTCAGAACAATCCAAGTATCGAGCTCTCTTCTACCCAACCTGCACCACCCAAGAGAATGGACCCCCACCCTTCTCTGCCACACAATCCCTCATACAGTCCTTCTCCTTCCAGGGCTCCAGTGTATCTGGTCTAGAATCTCCATGATGGGACTCTCATGACTCATAGCTGTGAGAAAAGATGTACACATACCACATATCTCAGACATGCAGGTCTCAAATAATGGCTGGATTACACTAGAAATATCTACAACCAATGATACCATGGTTGTGCTTCAATAGTTCATCTTCCTTTCTCGAGCCAAGACACACATGAGGAAGGGGAAAGAATGGAGTGCAATATCCACAAGAGGGGTGAACAGTGAACATGTGCATGAATGAATTCATGAATAGGTGGAGTGACCCACAACAGACCAAGAGTGAGAATGGGAGTGAGAGAGAGAGAACGAACATCCATCACCAACCCCCCCAACAAACTAGGGATGGGTTTGTGAACTCTTGGGAGTCAATAACCTCCTAGCCTTCCCCCAAGAAGATCACGTAACTTTTATTCTCCATTAAACAAAAATGGAGAATAAAAATATAAAATAAATTCTTAGCCCCTCAAGCCCTTCTCTTTTGGAATCATATCCCCCTATAACTCCATCCCTTTCCCGTCTAGCATCCAATGATGTGTGTATTATTAATAATGATAAAAAAATTACATTTCTTGGGCATGCTGGCCTTTTAATAATCGTTTGGCCACTATGGGATCTCAGCAGTGTAAGAATACATTATTTAATATGGGGGCTCAAAACTTGGGGTGTTACATCCCCTCCCCCTTATTTTGGTACTGTCCTTAGTGCATATACAAAACAAGAATCAAAATTCCAAAATTTATTCAAAAAGTTGCGGGTACTATGCCCACATGGCATGTTCATGCTCCCAGGTAGTATCTTCATGATCATAGTAGGTCCATTGAAATTTTACCAGCTCTATAGATCGATTTCAAAGCATTTTGACTTCTCTGTCCAATATTCGCTCTGGATGGACCTGAAAGTCTCCCTCTGTCTCTACCTGAATCATATGCCAATCAATAACATGGTTAGGATCATGTACACATTTCTTTAGCAAAGAGATGTGAAATACATTATGCACATTCATGGAAACAGACAATGCAATCATGTATGTAACTGGCCCTATTTTATCCAATATCTCAAATGGACCATAAAATCTGGCTAACAACTTTGTACAACTACCCAACTTCAAATATCTCTTCTTGGGATTTACTTTCAAAGCCACATGCTCTCCCACTTTAAATTATCTTGTTTTCCTATTCTTATTGGCATAAAATTTTTGTCTATCCTGAGTTGCCTTTAAATTCTGCTTAATCTTAACCATCTGGTCTTCCATATCCTTGAGCAACTTTGGCCCAAGTACCACTCTATCTGCTGGGTTGTACCAACTTACTGGATTACTACATTTCCTACCATACAAGGCTTCAAATGGGCTCATCTTCAATGAATATTGATACCTATTATTATAGGCAAAATCAACCAAGTGCAAGTAATCTTCCCACTTAGATGGGTTATTCATTACATACATTCTCAACATGTCTTCAATTACTCAGTTGACCCTCTCTATCTGCCTATCTGACTGTGGATGGTATGATGTGCTAAATTTCATATTTATACCAAATCCTTTAAATAATTCCTTCCATAAATTTGAAGGAAACTTCGTGTCTCTGTCCGAGACAATTGTCCTAGGTATCCCATGCAACCTAGCAATATCCTTCATGCAAATTTCTACAATATTAGTTGTTGTATGTGTTGTTTTTATAGGAACAAAATGAGCATCCTTTATCAATTTATTAACCACTACCATGATTGAATCATGTTGCCTTGTTGTCTTGGGAAATTTAGTTATAAAGTCAATGGTTATCACTTCCCATTTCTTCTTCGAAATTGGTTGTGGTTGTAGCAAACCGGCTTGGTGTCTATGCTCAGCTTTCACTCTCTGACATTCCATACATATGATGATGTAATCAACAACATCCTTTTTCATTCCTGACCAAAAGAATTACCTTCTTATTGCTGTAAATGTTTTTTGTTAACCAAGATGTCCAACATATGGAACATTATGCATTTCTTTTAATACCAAATTCCTAATTTCTTCAAAACTAGGAACATAAATTCTATTTTTATGCATAAGTAATCCATCTTCCTTTATATCATACACTTTCAGTTTTTGTTGTACATCCTCTTGCTATAAGCTCTCCTTTACCTACAGGTAATGTTGATCTGTAAAAACAACATCTAAAATTCTTCTCTTCAAGTCTGACTGATGCATACTAACAGTTGTAGAATGCATGAGATGCACCCGTCTACTAAGTGCATCAACAACTTTATTTTCTTTTTCATTGATATGCTTGATATCAAAGTTGTATTCACTTAAAAATTATAGCCATCTTGTTTTCTTATCATTCCAAGTTGGTTGTTCAAAAAGATACTTTAGATCATTGTGGTCTGTCCTTAATTCAAATCTCTTTCCCATGAGATAATGCCTCCACATCTTCAATGCATGGACAATGGAAGAAAGCTCCAAGTCATGTGTGGCATAGTTCCTCTCATGCTCTTTAAGTTTTCTGGACTCATAACCAATGACATGTCCATTTTGAGTGAGGACTCCACCAAGTCCTTCCTTGCATGCATCTGTACATACCACAAAACTTTCATTTGGGTCAACAATATTTAACACATGTGCACTAATAAGTAAATCCTTCAACAAATTAAAGTTCTCTTCACATTTAGATGACCATTCAAATTTAATTCCTTTCTTTTGCAAAGTAGTGATGTGATGAGAAATCTTAGAGAACCCTACTATGAATCTTATGTAGTAACCAACTATCCCCATAAAATATCTGTCTTTTGAAACATTCCTGGGCGATGGCCATCCTCTAATGGCTTCAATCTTCTCTGGATCGATTTTTATACCATGTTCTAAAATAATGTACCCCAAGTATTGGATCTTATCTTGATAAAAAGAACACTTACTCATCTTGGCATACAACTGATTTTCTCTCAGCACTTGCAATATCAATCTTAGGTGATGTTCATGCTCCTCTTCAGACTTAGAATAGACAAGTATGTCATTCAGGAACACTATGAAAAACTTATCCAAATAATTTATGAATGTGACATTAATTAAGCACATAAATATTGTTGGTGTATTGGTCAGTCCAAATGACACCACTACGAATTCATAATGCCCAGACCTATTTATAAAGGATGTCTTATGGATATCTTCTTCTTTGATTCTTACCTGATGGTATCCCTATCTCAAGTCTTTCTTGGAGAATACCTTTTCCCCTCTCATCTGATCAAAGAGGCCACCAGTACTTGTTCTTCATAGTAGACTTAATCAACTGTTGAAAGTCAATACACAGTCTTAAGGTTCCATCTTTATTTTTGACAAAGAGTACTGGTGCTCCCCAAGGCGAAACACTTGTGCATATGTACCCTTTCTTGAACAATTCCTCCAACTGCATTTGTAATTCTTTTAACTCTAGTGTGCTCATTTTGTAAGGTGCTTTTGACACCGGGGTAGCTCTGGCACTAAATCAATAGAGAAATGTATTTCCCTTTCTGGTGGAAACCCTGGTATTTCCTGGAATATATCTTCAAATTCTTATAGTACCATAAAATATTCAAGCTTTGGCCCCTTTGTCTTTTTCAGCTCCTCCACATGGGATGCATACAACTGACACCCTTTTCTAAAACATCTCTTCAGTTGTAAGGCTAGAATATCCCTTATAGAGATGGGTCTTGGCACACCTTTCATAGTGCTTTGTTTTCCATATTCATCAAGACATGTAAATGTATTTATATGAAAATCTAGGATAGCATGATACTTTTCCAACCAATCCATTCCAATTACAATATCATAAGATCCCAATGGTATGATATTCATATCAACACTATTATTCACACCATTAAGGTTTATGGAACAACTTCTGCCCATATCATGGATTCTTCTTTTGGTTCCAGTGGCTAGCTAGACCAAACTTTATTTATCAAGCTTACTTTTCTCCAAATGAAATCTATCCATGATCCTAGGATTAATGTAACAATGACTTGCTCTTGAATCAATTAAAATAACAACAGGCGGATTAATGATCTTACCTTCCACCTCAATCATATTGGACTGGTACTCTGCTTGTCGATCATCTAAGGTTGCATAAATCCTTCCCATGTCCTCTACTGTTGTAGCCTCTTGGATGTTGTACATGGTCTTCACTATGTCCTTTCTATGAGGGAAATCCTTGTATGTGTGATCTTCTTTGCATCCCTAACATTGGATTTGGTGGTCTTCCCCTTTTTCCCAAGGAGTCTTCCTTCTTGGATTCATCCTTGGCATACTGATATTGATGATTTTTATTAGGCTTATTTCTATTGAAAGGAGGTTTGAATACCTTCTTCCTCTGATAAGACTTCTCCTTCTTCTTATCCTTCCAAAATTTCTGCATGGATTCTTTTCCCTGGACTTGCTCTTATAGGTACTTAGCCTTCTTGATAGCCTCAATCAAGGTCTTTGGATCATCATACCGAATATTTTATTTATAAAAGGATGAAATTTCACTCAAAAACCTTTGTATTCTTACCTTTTCATCATTTATAAACCCAACATACTTTAACAACCCCAAGAAATTCTTCTCGAATTTTTCCATGGACATGCTTCCCAGCCCGAGTTCAAAGAACTCCTACATTTTATTTTCATAGAAATGATTTGAGAGGTACTCCTTCTGAAAATATTTCTTGAATTGCTTCCAAGTGATCCTATTTTCATTAATATGTTCAACTTTCTTCAATTGATCCCACCACATAGCATCTTTCCCATACAAATGGTAGGTGGAAATTATGGCTTTTAGATTTAATGAATAATTATGCAATTGAAAACATCTATCGATTCCAAGAAACCATGCTTCAACATCATCTTCCCTTTCCCTTTCACCATCAAAGGATGGTGGCTTGAGCTTCCTCAACTCTCCTTGCAAACTATCCACTTCATGTCTCCTTCTTTGGTGCCTAACATGAAACACCTCTAGACTGCTTATGGAATATTCAGATGCATAAAAATTTCTTGTCGAGTAAGGAGGTGAGTGGTTTATATGAGCTCTGCTAGCACTTATGGAATAACCAGATCTTCCATGATGATCTCCTCTTTCATGATACCTACCTTCTTTCTCTAGTTTTAGGCCATCTTGTATTTGTCTTTGCAACTGATTTAAGCTCTGCAACACTCGATCATTTATCTGAATTTTCTCTCTCATCAACCTCTCATTGTCTTCTTTGTAGCTCTGCACTTCTTTTTTCAGGCTTCTTACATTTTCTATCAACGTTTCTTTCTCCCCTCGGCCCTTGCATCCATTGGATTATGTCTATGCATTGCCAACTCTGGTATTCTGGCCTTCAGCCTCTTTAACATAGATCAAGGCTCCCTCACCTTCTTCCATTTCTTCAATACACATTCTGAATTGATATGTTTAAACCTGTTAATTCTGCAAACTGTGCAAGTGACCATTTTTTCATAGTTAAGCATATGGTGAACGAAATTTGAAAAACAATGTTACAGGTCCTTTCAATTCATGAATAATATATATATATATATATATATATATATATATATATATATATGCATCATATAACACATCCGTG
>JASDQU011101641.1:0-28535 GCA_032191745.1 Picea mariana
CATACATGAGGTATATAGTTTATGATGTTGGTACATATTGATGAGTAGTTGATACATGATTGGTACAAACTTGGTACATGGTTGGAGGCACTTGTTAGTAATATTGTTGACACATGGTTTATGGATGATGTAGCATACTTATATTGGTATATTATTAGAAGCACATATTGATCTTGGTGATGATTATGAGTTGTTTTGTTATGTGTGGTTGATGCACATTTTTTAGAGTTGTCTTGGTGATTGATCTTGGTGATTAGATATTATTTGGTTGATAAGATTAATGAGACAGGTTGTTGTGATAGGTTGTTTGGACAGGTTGTTGTGACATGTTATTTGTATAGGTTTGGTGCATGGTTGATGCACTTGTTCATGGTACAGGTTGAGGTACAGGTTGGTGCATGGTTGATGCACTTGTTTATGGTACAGGTTGATTACAGGTTGTTTGGTACAGGTTGGTGCATGGTTGATGCACTTGTTTATGGTACAGATTGATTACAAATTGAGGTACAGGTTAATGCATGATTGATGCATGGTTCAGGTTATTGGTATATGTTGTTTGGTGTAGGTTGATTGGTACAGGTTTACTGCAGTATATCTCACAGTGATAGTGTGACAGTGGTTCCATCATTCTACTTATATGATAGGGTGGTTGGACAGGGCAAGAACAGGTGGTTGTAGCCACCTTCGAGTTGTAGTCGGAGATCATAGGGGGTTGTAGCCAAATAATTGGGGAGTTGGAGCTTCCCTCAGGTTGTAGCCTGACAAACTAGGGGGTTGGGGCCTCCTTCTAGTTGCAGCTGGAAAACAAAGGAAGTTGGTGCTTCCAATGAATGTAATTCTTCAAGACATATAAGAAAAATCATTTTTTGGTTTTCTCTTGCTTTGGGTTTCCACGTGAAAACACTGGTGTATTGTGTATGTGTATGATTGTTCATTTGTTCATTTTTTATTTACTCTGCAATTATTGGATGATAATGCTACATTGATATAACACTTTCATTATATGGTTAAAAAGGATTAGATTTCTCTATTACTGATTCACCCCCCCTCTCAGTAATCCAACACTATCAAACTAAGTAATCGTTAACCTACCATTTGAGCGACAGAGGGAGTGCTAGTAGGTTGTGACAAGGACTCGGCCACACCTCTCCCTCAACGTATGGTTTTTGTGAATGGCCCCTTTACTCCTTATGTGATTCAGATTAGCAAGCATCGTCATCCTTCATCCATTGACAAAACACTATCAATGATCCATATACATAATCATACTATAATCAATCATATGTCACATATGAGTAAAATGAAATACTCAAACCAAATACAATCCACTCCCTGACTCAATCTGGAGCCCAAGGAGGAAAATTGATGCCATCAACATCCATAATTTGTCATGTGTCCCACAAACTCAGGTAAACTCATCAATAGCATCTTCCAATACAGATATATCAAAAACAATAAGTCACACCATATCATCATCATCATGTATAATCCATAATCATAACAAAACAACCATGTACCATAACCGGATCACTTGCACGCAAGTGTCCTCAAATAATAAGTCGATAAAAGTGTGCTCAGTAGAGCGGGATGTTACATACACTCCTTCTTGTTTTAAACTTCATCCTGAATTTGTACAGTATATAAATGAAAGTAAATAAAAGTATATGACATAGATCTATATGTCTAATCTATCAAACAAGTAAGGAAATTGTTGACACATATCATATGCATCCTCCCAGGTAGTCGAGTGTGGACTATAATTGTCTCACTAGACCTTGACCTGATCGACTATTCGACACTGTAGATGTCAAATGCGATGGTCCATCATTCATATTGTCTCCACCATGAGAGCACTCTCATCCAACACCTACAAAGAACTCATGTCAACAACATGTGAAGGATCACTGATATAATGTCTCAAAACAGATACATGAAATACATTGTGCATACACCTCAAAGAATCAGGCAAGGCTAGTCGATAAGCCATAGGTCCTTTATTTTTCACAACTTAAAAAGGTTACACAAACCTAGGAGAGAGTTTAGCACCCTTTCCAAACTTGATTGAAATCTTGTGCAGTTTTACCCACAAGAAAACTCGGTCGCCAACTTCATAACTGCAGTCAACGTGATGTGCATAGACATAACTCTTCTATCAATCTTGCGCTTATTTAATCCTATCTCTTATCAATATCATATGTTCTTCCATTTCTTGAATCACTTCTGGTCCTACCAGGACACTATCCTCAAGTCGATCCCAACTCAACGACATCTGACACGGTCACCCGTAAAGAAACTAAAACGGTGTCATCTTAATGGTACTTGGATATTTGTTGTTGTATGAAAACTCTACTAGGGGAAATAAATATTCCCAACGTTTTTATTGATCCATTACATACATACGCAACATATCCTCCAAAATTTGGTTCAGTCTTTATGTTTTTCCATCTGTCTCTGGGTGATATGCTATACTAAAGTTCAGTTGTGTTCCCAAAGCCTCTTGGAAACTGGTCCAAAATCATCGTGTAAACATTGATCCCCGATCTAATGTGATCCTTCTTGGTACACCATGTAATCTTACAACCTCGCTGAAAAAAACTCTGGCTATGTCTGGTGCCTGATATGTCGTACGCACTGGAATAAAGTGTGCACTCTTTGCAAGAGTTTAAAATACCACAAAAATGGAATCATGCCTTCTCTCCATCAGTGGTAATCCAACAATAAATTCCATCGAAATGACCTCCCATTTAGATTCTGGAATAACATGTGGCTATAACAATCATGTTGGATGTTTATGTTCATCCTTCACTTGCTGACATTCTAGACATCTCGCCATGTAAATAACTATGTCTTCATTCATCCCCTTCCAGGAAAATAAAGGCTTAAGGTCTGCCTTCATCTTCATGACTCTCGGATGAGCCATGTACATTGATCTATGAGCTTCACTCAAGATCAAACTTGTTAATTCGTCATTAGGTGGTACGTAAATTCTTTTGTTATACCTCAACAATCCATCATTTTCTAATGTATAACCTTCAAAATTCTGTACCATCATGGTATCTTGTTCAATATTATCCTTAACTTCCTTGTACTAATCATCATCTTTTTGCAGAGCTAGAATATTTTCTTAAAGATTCATCATAATAGGTATTACCGAGAATATGCATGGTCTCCGACTCAATGCATCTACCACCCTATTCACCATTCCTTTAATGTAATTAATCTCAAAATTGTATTCGTTGAGTAATTATGACCAACTCCTTTATCGCGCATTCAAGTCACTTTGTGTAAATATATGCTGCAATCCACAATGATCTGTCTTTAATTCGATTTTTTGTCCAATCAGATAGTGTCTCCAAACTCTCAAAGAATATACAATTTCCAATAACTCTGATTCATGCGTTGCATAGTTCTTCTCATGCTTTCTCAATTTCCTTGAAATGTAAGTGATCACTCAACCGTCTTGCATCAATACTCTACCTAAACCTTCCCTGGATGCATCTGTGCATACCAATAATTCCTTGTCCATGTCAAGGACTTTTAGTATTGGTGTTGTCATCAAAAACTCTTTAAGTTTTTGAAATGCTTCTATGCATTTCTCTTTCCAAAAGAACTTCTTATATTTCTTTTGTGATTCCGTGATCAGATTTGCTATCTTCGAAAAACCTTCGACGAATCGTCAATAATATCCTGCTAAACCAATAAAGTTGTGTACTTCTTGTATGTTTTTTGGTGCACGTCATTCCACAATAGTCTCTACTTTCATTGGATCCACAGTGATACCTTCACCGTATATGATATGTCCCAAGTAATGAATCTTCAATTGGTAAAACGAACATTTTGAAAGCTTCTCGTACAATTTGTTTTCTCGTACACACTGTAGTACTAATCTTAAATGTTTGTCATGTTCTTCTTTCGTCCAATAATAAATTAGTATGTCATCAATAAATAATTGAACAAACTTGTCCAAGTAGTTGCGAAACACCCCATTCATCAAGCTCATGAATACCCTCAGGGCGTTCATCAGTCCAAACGGTAAAAATGTAAAATCATAGTGTTTGAACCTCGTCTTAAATGTGGTCTTAGGGATATCTTCCTCTTTAATAAGTAACTGGTGATACCATGATCTCAAGTCAATCTTCGAAAACATCGTCTCTCCTTTCATCTGATCAAAAAAATCTTCTATTCTTGGCAATAGATATTGGTTATTGATCGTCGCTTTGTTCAATTGTCAGTAGTCAATACAAAGTCTCCATGATCCATCCTTCTTTCTCATGAAAATAACTCACGCACCCCAAGGCGATACACTTGGACGTATGAGTCCCAAGTTCAATAATTCCTTCAATTTCATTTTCAACTCCTGTAATTCAAGCGTTGACATCCGATAAGGCATTCTCACTATGGGTTCAGTTCTAGGTTTCAAGTCTATTGTAAACTCCAACTCTCGTTCGGGCGGTAAACATGGTAACTCTTCTAGGAACATGTCTACAAACTCTTGTACTACATGAAGGCTTTATAATTATTTTTCCTCTCCCTTTTCATTTAGTGCTAAGATTTCATATAACTTACATCATGTATGCATGCTCTTCTATAGCTATAGAGAAGAAATAAACCTCAAGGAAACTCCCTGGTTTCTTCCTACAATCACTCTACTTCATCCCAAATCATTTGTCAAACTTGATTGTTTCATCTTACATTTGAGTATTGCATCATGTGGTTCCAACCAATCCATACCAATCACTATGTCATAAGATCCTAATATCGTGACATATAGGTTGGCCTTCATTACAAAATCTCCCAAGTTAATGCTACATTTCATAACATTTCCTCCAACTTTTTGTTTGGAACCCGATGCCATTTCTACATATCTGAACTCATCCTGCTCAAATGCCTTTACCTTAATTCTCTTTAGAATTGCACTGGAAATAAATCTCTTTGTTTCACCTGGATCTATCAAAATACTTAAATTTTGATCGACGATCATACCTGATGTATTGAGCACAGTGGACTGGCACTCAGCCTGGAGGTTATTCACCGATGCGTGAATCCATGGGCCTTACCCAAATCTCCAACTGTAGTGGGTCCTGTTGATCCGTCCGCTCTGGCCTTCTCAATCAGACAGTCTCATTGGGAATGTGGCTCTCCACATGTCTAATATCTAGTCTTCAATCCAGTACTCCTGGTCCCCGAAGTAGAATTTGTTCGCCTAGTAATCTGTGACCTTAGTCTATTCTGCTAAACAGGCCTAAAATGTTCTTGTTTTTGTTGTTGTGGTCCTTTGTAAAGATTCATCTATTAAGGCATCTCTCGTCATGGTGTCATGAACATAGGTCCTAAAGGCATATCTCAATGCCTTAAAGTCTATATGGTTGGTGTCTGATGTTGTTGCACTCCTGATGTCATATGTCCAGTCGGTCTAGAAGGAGTCCTTCCCTGACCCCTATTGTTCATCTCCTCCTCAGCTATGAGGGCCTTCTGAACTGCATTGTGCAATGATGGA
The DNA here is from genome assembly GCA_032191745.1 of Picea mariana. Classification (NCBI taxonomy): domain Eukaryota; kingdom Viridiplantae; phylum Streptophyta; class Pinopsida; order Pinales; family Pinaceae; genus Picea; species Picea mariana. The sequence goes on from JASDQU011101641.1 coordinate 5,498, forward strand.
GGAATTAGAATCCTCACCTTTGCACGGATGTTGAAGTTACAGCCGAACACAAACTTGTTGACCTTTAGCTTCTTTGTGTTCATATGTGGGGCCTACCTAAGTAGCTCAATGAATATGGAATCATACTCTGGAATTGTACGAACACCATGTCGTAAGGAGTTGAAATCATTAAGTTTTCACTCAATGAATTCCTCTAACAAGTACCTCTGTCAAAATCGTTCCTCGAACAACTCCCATGACACATCTTCGACGGTCATGTTTAGTTGAGGTAGGAGTGTCTTCCACCATAGAAGAGCACTCCCCTTCAGCTGAAAGACCTGTTGGAATAATAAGAGGGGGGGAGGGTGAATCAATATTACCCCTTTTGATCAATTAGCAGTTACTTTTTATATTTTATTGATTACCACAATAAATCAACAACGAATTGTATGCAAAATCAATTATATAAATATATTTAACAGGAATTACAAGGTTTTATAAAGAATAGTGAAGGAAACCAATCCTTTTTAGAGCACCAACTCTAGGAGACACAAATCCCCTTCTTTAGGGAACCAACCCTAGGAAGCACCAACTCCCTCGTCTTTAGGGAACCAACCGTAGGAAGCACCAACTCCCTTCTATTTAGGGAACCAACCCTAGTAATCTCCAACTCCCTTATCTTTAGGGCACCAACCCTAGGAAGCTCCAACTCCCTTGTATTTATAATTTTCTTAGTAAGGATGTGAATCCTTCCATGCTCCTCCCTTCCACCCTCACTTCATAAGAACCATTTGTTCTTCTTCTTGGACTTTGTTTCTGTTTTGATATTCTGATCTTGGCTTCAGAGACACTTTCTTCTCACCACTCTTTCTTGTTTATATACTCTTCCAACTGGTGTGAGATATGAAACATTATGTTTGTTTATTTGGACCACCGCACCTATTCATTTTAACATTAAAAATAATCATTATTACTATTCAATCATTATTGTTAATTCTTTTAACTTAGTGAGAGTGTTTTTCGTAAATCAATCACAGGTATGGATCAATTTATTTTTAACTTGATTCCATGTCTCTATAAATATTGCAGAAATCGAGTTCTACAGAGGCGCTTCCTTCAAACCATTTAAATGTGACCATATGTGCAAAAACACAGGCTTATTAATTTAAGAGTTGTCTCTTCTTTCTCCCTTTTCTTTTTATCCCCCATATGTCCAGTGTTGGGACACTGTTCTCTGGTACTTTGTCCTTCGGGACTTCAGACCTTTGCAACCTTTCAAATATCCCAAAGCAGATTTCATCGAAGTGCGTATACAGATTTCACTAGTAGATCAGGCGTTCTGTATTTAATCTTCCGTGAATAGATGATCCTTACTTATCTAGAGGCTTCAATCACAATCGACGATTACGACTTAATCAAGAGTTGAGATGAACAGTTCTCATTCACTCTGGAACTTCGGCTATTCATGGCTCCTGGAATCTGGAGTAGCAATTCCTATGGAGTGATTACCTACCGAATAATTCATAAAGCGGTGGTAACCGCTTGCTGTCGATTAACACCTTCACTTACGCTATCTTTCCATTATGCTTGATCATCGGTTGAGAATGCTTCCGAAGTAGATCAATGGTTAGTGTTACTTCGTGATTTACACTTACTCTATCTTTCAACTGCGCTTGATCAATGGTTATGACTTAATCAAAGGTTGATATGGATGGCCACTATTTACTTCGGGACATCAAGATTTCAGGAGTTTGGAGGTCCGAGTGATTGATGTTTCCATTTCCACTGGATTTTGGTCAGTGTCAGAGTTCACTCTCTCCTGATATGACAGTTGAGAATCCTCCCGAAGTTATCTTAGATCAACGATCAATGTTGACTTCGGCCTTCGGCGCTTCAGGTGATTTCTCCTACACAAAAATTCAATATTTCGGAGTTCATTTTGCTGAAGTAGATCGGATGGTTGGATTTTACTTGCACGATGAATGGTTCTCATTCATTTCAATACTTCGAGACTTCGGGAATTTGCTGGAGGTGAAACTCCCAAAGTATAAATTCCCAAAGTGACGTAACTTTTTGACATCATTGTTAACGTGGCACTTATTGAGTGGATGCCACGTGTCACTTAGACTTGTAACTTACGCATACCTGAAATGCCAACTTCATATTGACACTTGTCATTATCTGATTGTGCCACATGCCCTTGTTGATGTAGTCTTGCTGACGTGGATCTCCTCATGTGGCACATGTTCTCCTCCTGTATCTAACGGTTGTCATAAATCCCGAAATTTATCTTAGATCAACAACTAAGAAGGAATTTGTCCTTCGACTCTTCGAGTGAATTTACATGTTCTCAACCCTTTTCTGTCAAAGTGGTCAGCACCGAAGTTGACCATTGTTCTGATCCAATGACCATCATGTATTGTATAGATCCGATGGTCCTCATTCACTTAGGGACTTTGGGGCTCAAGCCTTCGAGTGAACTCATATGTTTTTAATCCTTTTTCTCCGAAGTGGTAAGCATCGAAGTTGACCACTATTCTGATCCAATGACCATCATGTATTTTCTAGATCCGATGGTCCTCATTCACTTCGAGACTTTGAGGCTCCAGCTTTCATCTTTTATTATCCTATCCTTCCACTTTACTTGATCCATCGGTCAGTATATTATATGAAGTGTTCCTTGGATCAAACAACTCATGTCCACTTTCAGACTTCGGCCTTCGGGTAATCTTACCTGTTATCGGCTTCTTTTCTCCGGAGTATTCAGCGTCGGAGTTGACTGTTGTTGATCTAATGGTTCCCCTTTTATATTCTAGATTGACGACTAATAATTAACTCTAGATCAAATATTGATCTAATGGCTGGGAAACCTCCCAAATATCCTACTTCAGATATGTTGGTTGAGATCTAATTCCTTTGACTTCTCCTTAATCTGACGGTCCTAGACTATCCCAAAATGATAATGAATGGCTCCTATGCATCATCTCTTCTGAGCTTCATGTGTGTCATCTCTTCTAATCTTATGATCTGTTTCATCGCTATTTCTCCTGAGCTTTTTAATAACTATTTTATGCATTTATTTATTCACTGATCTTCAGTCGCTAACCCTCCTGAGCTCTTAATTTATTTTACTTTGTTAGTCCTTCTGTACATGGATTTTATACAGGCTACCTCTCCTAAGATATAGGTAGAATCTTTTGCACTCTTTTCATACCAACTCATCATTATAATGTAATGACATCGGTTGTTGACATAAATGACAATACATCAATGATAATATGTCCAACAATCTCCCCCTTTGTAATTGAGGGAAACACACTAAATTCATACACAAACTCCCCTTGTGATGATGCTTCTCTCCTTTGAAGTTATTCTCCCCCTTTGACATCAATGGAAAGGGGTTTCTCTTCTTATGATCTATCTTTCTATATGTTGTTGACCATAATCTAAGCTCAGGTAACTCCCCCTGTAATCATGCTCTGCTTGTTTTAACTAAATGACGCCCCCTGTCAATCTTCTCTCTCTGCTTCTAACTTCTCTTCCCTTTGTTTCTAAAGGGGTAGTTATTCTTGACAAGATCTCTCCCCCTATCATCTCTACAGGATTCCATGTATACCACTATATACATCCTATTGTTTCCGTTGTGAATATTGTTGTCCTATTGGAACACTGTGCAACTGAAGCTTATAATTTTCAAACGACCTTCTGACATGTCCATTTCTTCTCATTGATCTCTAACCATATGTATCCATCTTTATCCAAGATGCTTCTTTATTGTACACTGCTCTTAAAGTCATCTGAGAGACTTTATACTTTTCTTGCCACATGACTTGGCTTATTGATAGAATGTAATCTATTCAACTAGAATTGATCTAGTTATCCAACCAACTCAGGAACACATCTACCAGCCAATACATCTTTCATATTTTCTCTATCACAACCATTGTCTCTGAAATTTCAGTTTCCAGTCTTTTCATTTTCAGACTTGTACTCAGTGTATCTTCATCATCACCTCACTGCTGCAGAATTTTCCATTCATTCCATTTCTTGATCACATAGTAACTTCCATTTAGGGTTTGTCCACTTATATCCATTCTGAGACCAATACATGACCATTTCACATAACTTTACTGAGAAAATACATAACCTGCACTATTCTTGGGCAGATAAAGACCTACAATAAACTATGTCAGATCATGCATAGAGTTATATCATCAAACCATGATGCTTTCGATGATCCTATTCATTTGTAAGTGATTCAATGATCATAGGAGCATCAACAGGAATGATTTTCAATTCTTCCCTAATTTCTCCTTCCCTTCTTTGTTTTTAATTTTTCTTTGAGAAGGAGTTTTAGTGGATCATTAAAATAGGATTGAAAAATTTATGAGATAATCATCACTCAATTATTTTTTTTGTTCTACTTTTGAATATTCATAATCATCATCACTATTATGTGCACCAGAAGCTTCCTTATCCTTGTTTTGATAATATTCCTTTATTAATTTCCATTTGTTGGGTAATGGATAATCTTCTTGTATGACATTATCAAGTTTTGGAATTGTGTCATATTTTTCTTTAGAATTTTTCATGTCTTGAGTTCGATCTACTTTATATGCATAACTTTGATTATTATATTCCTTATTAGAAGTTTTACCGACCAATCTCCTATTATTAACTTCATCAATTTCAGGAGCAACATTTTCATCATCTTTCTTGTTTGATACTTCAAATTTTATTTTCCATGTCTTTTGTTTGTTAAGGTTTCATGTTTTTAGGGATTGCATTTGTAATCTACATTCTCTGGTTTTATGACCATAGTTGTTTCATTTTTTACATTCAATATTGAAGTTTTGAAAAGGAGAAAATAAGTTATAGTTTATCTTCTCTGTATTGTACTTATTGTTCTTATATCATTGTATATTTCTACGATTGTATTGTCCATATGCTTTGTTGTGTAGTGCATTATGTCCAAAATATTGCAAGAGTAACAGTATCCTATAAATAGATGTTTAGGGATATTCCTTTTGGTGATTGTTTTCTTCCTGTCATTTTTTACTTCAGTAGGGAATGTTGATTTCTATTTATGTGGAACAGTGTTCAATGGTATCATATTTTCCTTATTATCTTCTCTTCTTAAGGAGCCCTTTAGAGCATCTGCATAACTAATTGGTCTTTTGATAGATCCTTGTGATGTAGAAGTTGAGTCTTGGGTGTATCCCAAACCAATCTTGTTGTTTGGTGATCTTTGACTACTGAGAATTTCATCCAAGACCTTTGAACTATTTCCAAATTTTGTTCTCTTCTTTTCTTTCTCAAGTTCACTTTTTAGTAGCTTAATATCAGCTTCTAATTTCTCACATGCTTGTTTTTTATCACTAAGTTGTTTTAAAATGACTTCTTCAATTGTATTAGCTTCCAGGAGCTAGGATTTTAAATAATTGATGATCTACTATGATTCTTTGATAGTTATAAATGCATATATTTATTTTGCTTGATGTGATTCTTCAAATTCTTGAATTTGTGCCATAAGTAGCTTGTTCTTCCTTTTATAATTTCTTAATTCCTCCATAGCACTAATCAATTATGCTTCTAGGTTCACTTCTCCTTCAAATTCAGAATTTTCTTCATCATCTACATCATTATTTTGGGTGTTCATTCCCATAAATAGAAGCTATGAATCTTCATCTTCACTTATGTATGAATATTTGGTGTCTTCTTTAGAGTAGAAGTTTTTATTTTTCTTGTAAAATTTCTTCTTGTATTGGTTTTTTTGGTTGTGAACTTCTTCAACGTTTTCCTCCTGCTTGGGATAGGGACATTTGTTAGCAAAGTGTCCAATTTTGCCACAGTTGAAACATTTGAAAGGTAACTTTCCTTTATATTTTCCAAATCCTTTCTAGAGTTTCTTTATAAATTTGGTCTCTTCTACATTTGATATATCTGATAACTCATCATTGGTATTTTTCTCCTACCTCATATTTGTTTTAGATGCTTTAAAGGTTGTTTCATATTTTGTTGATTTATCATTCCCTGTTCTCATTTCATATGCTGTAAAAATTCCATAAAGTTGATAAATTGTGTGTGTTTAGATCATATAATATTCAATTGTACAAATATTTGCATAATATCTCATAGGTAATGATCTTATTATCTTTTTCACAATAGGTTTATTTGTAATTTCTTCTCCTTCCACTCTGATTGAATTAACCACTTCATCTACCCTATGAAGGTACTCAGCAATATTTCCTTCTTCTTTCATTTTAAGATTTTAAAACTGAGTTCTATAGGTTTGTAGTTTGGCTTCCTTGACTTTTCTATCTCCTTAATATACAACCTCCAACTTGTCCTAGATTTATTTGGTTGATTTACAATGCATAACCTTCACACATATAGAATTTTTCAACCCTCCTAGAATTCCATTAATTGCTCTTGAGTTGTCATTGCAGATTTTCTTTCCTGCAATGTCTTTGGGTGGAGTAGTTGGTGTAGTGTAACCATCTACAATAGATTTCCAAATATCAAAACCAAGAGCCAATGGGAAGTCTTTCATCCTTATTTTACATAGAGCATAGCCTCCTCCATTGAACAATGGTGCTTTGTTGTTAGACATTCCCTCTTGTTGATCCATCTTCAAGATCTACTTTCTAGTTGTTAGACTATGTTGAAGGAACCTGCTCTAATACCAACTGTTGGAATACTAAGAGAGGGGGGTGAATCATTATTACCCCTTTTGATCAAGTAGCAATTACTTTTTATATTTTATCGATTACCACAATGAATTGTATGCAAAATAAATTATATAAATATATTTAACAGTAATTACAATATTTTATAAAGAATAGTTAAGGACGCCAATATTTTTTAGAGCACCAACTCTAAGAGACACAAATCCCCTTCTTTAGGGTACCAACCCTAGGAAGCACCAACTCCATCGTATTTAGGTCACCAACCCTAGGAAGCACCAACTCCCTTGTATTTAGGGCACCAACCCTAGGAATCTCCAACTCCCTTATCTTTAGGGCACCAACCCTAGGAAGCTCCAACTCCCTTGTATTTATAATTTTCTTAGTAAGGATGTGAATCCTTCCATGCTCCTCCCTTCCACCCTTGCTTCATAAGAACCATATGTTCTTCTTCTTGCACTCTGTTTTTGTTTTGATCTTCTGATCTTGACTTCAGAGACACTTTCTTCTCACCACTCTTTCTTGTTTATATAATCTTCCAACTAGTGTGAGATATGAAACATTGTGTCCCTTTGTTTGGACCATAGCACCTCTTCATTTTAACATTAACAATAATAACTATTATTATTCAAACATTATTGTTAATTATTTTAACTTAGTGAGAGTGATTTTCGTAAATCAATCAGAGGTATGGATCGATTTCTTCTTAATTCGATTCCATGTCTTTGAAAATATTGCAGAAATCGAGTTTTGTAGAGGTGCTTCCTTCAAACCATTTACATGTGACCATATGTGCAAAACCACAAGCTTATTAATTTAAGTGCTCCTCTTCTTTCACCCTTTTCTTTTTATCCCCCATATGTCCAATGTTGGGACCATGTTCTCTGGTACTTTGTCCTTCGAGACTTCAGGCCTTTGCAACCTTTCAAATATCCCTAAGCAGATTTCATCGAAGTGCGTATACGGATTTCACTAGTAGATTGACGTTCCATATTTAATCTTCTGTGAATGGACGATCCTTACTTATATAGAGGCTTCAATCACAATCGACAATTACTACTTAATCAAGAGTTGAGATGAATGGTTCTCATTCACTCTGAACTTCGGCTATTCATGGCTCTTGGAATCTGGAGTAGCAATTCCTCCGAAGTGATTACCTACCGAATAAGTCATAATGAGGTGGTGACCGCTTGCTGTCGGTTAACACCTCCACTTACGCTATCCTTCCATTATGCTTGATCATCGGTTGAGAATGCTCCCGAAGTATATCAATGGTTAGTGTTACTTCATGATTTACGCTTACTCTGTCTTTCCACTGTACTTGATCAATGACTATGACTTAATCAAAGGTTATGGACAACCACTATTTACTTCAAGACTCTGTGATTTCAGAGGTTCGGAGGTCCAGGTGATTGATGTTTCCATTTCCACTGGAGTTTGGTCAACACCAGAGTTGATTGTGTCATGATCTGACAGTTGAGAATGCTTTCAAAGTTATCTTAGATCAATGATCTGCATTGACTTCGACCTTTGGCGCTTCGGGTGATTTCTCCTACACAGGCTTTCAATCTTACGGAGTTCATTTCGCTGAAGCAGATCGAATTGTTGGATTTTACTTGTACGATGAACGGTTCTCATTCATTTCGGTACTTCGGGACTTTAGGCATTTGCTGGTGGTGAAACTCCTAAAGTAAAAACTCTCAAAGTGACGTAAATTGTTGATGTCACTATTGACATGGCACTAACTGAGTGGCTTCAATGTGTCACTTATATTTGTAACTTATGCATACCTGAAATGCCAACTTCATCTTGACACTTGTCATCATCTGATTGTGCCATGTGTCCTTGTTGATGTAGTCTTGTTGACGTGGATCTCCTCGTGTGGTACATGTTCTCCTCCTAGATCTAACGGTTTTCATAACTCCTTAAATGTATCTTAGATCGATGAATGCGAATGACTTTTTCCTTCGACGCTTCAGGTGAATTTACATGTTCTCAACCCTTTTCTGTTGAAGTGGTCAGCGCCAAACTTTACCACTATTTTGATGCAACGACCATCATGCATTGTCCAGATCTGATGGTCCCCATTCACTTCGGGACTTCGAGGCTCCGGCCTTTGAGTGAACTCATATGTTTTGAATCCTTTTTCTCTGAAGTGGTCAATGTCGAAGTTGACCACTATTCTGATCCAACGACCATCATGTATTGTCCATATTCGATGGTCCTCATTCACTTCGGGACTTCAGGGCTCCTTCCTTTTTCTTTGCTTATCATATCCTACCACTTTAATTGATTCAACGATCGTTATATTATCCAAAGTGTTCCTTGGATCGGACAACTCATGTCCACTTTGGGACTTCGGCCTTCGGGTAATCTTACCCATTATGGGATTATTTTCTCTGAAGTATTCAGCATCAGAGTTGACTGTTGTTGATCTAATGGTTCCCCTTTTCTATTCCAGATCTATGACTAATACTTAACTCTAGATCAAATCTTGATCTAATGGTTGGAAAACCTCTTGAAGCTCCTGCTTCAGATCTGTTGGTTGAGATATAATTCCTCTGACTTCTCCTTAATCTGACAGTCCTGGACTGTCCCAAAATTATAATGAACAACTCATATGCATCATCTCTTCTAAGCTTCATGTGTTTCATATCTTCTGAGATTCTGATCTGTTTCATCGCTATTTCTTCTGAGCTTTTTAATAATTGTTTTCTTCATTTATTTATGCATTGATCTTCAGTCACTAACCCTCTTGAGCTCGTCATTCCTTGTACTTTGTTAGTCCTTCTGTACATGGATTTTTTGCATGCTACCTCTCCTAAGCTATAGGTAGATTCTTTTGCACTTTGTTCATACCAAATCATCATTATAACGTAATGACATGGGATGTTTACATCAATGACAATATGTCCAACAAGACCTTCATGTGGACTTTCATGTTGTAGGTGTAATCATGAAGTGTGAAGCACATTGCCATGTTCTCCAACCATGCCTCGGCGGTTAAGCCATCTGTGGAAGCCATAAACTTAGGGAAATTTACCTTCTTGAGTTCTCTGTGTATACTAATACTAGTTGTGGCGCTTTGTGAACCCTCATTTGTACATATGCTCTGCCCTCATCTCAATCCAGTGGGTTAATCAATGCCTCTGACATCCTCTAGAAGGATATCATCATACCTACCACCTCTCCCATAGCAACTTATTCCTTCTCAGGGATTTTTTCTTCTCCTTGGGGGTTAGACCCCTCTAGCATGGATTCTATCGGAGGCATCATACCTCTTCCTCCAGCACCACGTTGTCTACTTCCACGGTATCCTCTCACCATGATTACCTTCATGGACAATTTTCAAATTTAATTAGCGATATGGTTTTAATCATGTGTTTAACAAAGTGGAAGGCATAACAGTTCAATGTCACATGGTTGAACCTGCTCTGATACCATATGTAACAAACCCTTCGTTACGACAATAAATAGTGAGTACAAAAACAAGTAAATATTTTGTTTTTAAATAAAGTTAGGACAAGTGAAATGCATCACAACATATATTAATAACTACACAATCAATCTCATCACAATCAACTGAAAGCAACATCACTCTTATTCAATCAACCATATCTCATAAATATGACATAAGGAAGCTACTCATCCAACCTATCCTGCAAGGTTAGGACCTCCAAGACACATAACCAACGCTTAAGTCTAGGATTCATCCGATTGATTTTGACCATTGAAGGTCTCAGGACTGGCGATTGTTCTAAGGAACAAGGAGGTATCTAAATCACATTAATCCAATCATAAGCCGAAATTCAAAACTAGACTTATCAACCATACTTAACCATCAATTCCTCATGGTGCAATAGTATAATCTACTATACCTAATCAATCTTCCATGCAATATTAAATGAAATTGAGCAAGACGATAATACATAAAGAACAATAAGAACCACAAGATCATAAGTACGATCTTAGTAGTAGATAGAGATCTATTTATAATCATCATTATTATCTTGTCAAAGTCAGGTTCATTCAATGTCAAGCATCATTTATCAAGTGATTCAAAACTTCTGTAATAATACAACCCCTATGTAGCTCAACTATGTATCTTTAACATGGTATATCTTATTTAAGAAATAAATAAGGAATTCAAATACTAATTTACATACACATTTATAAAATCCCATAAGAAGATTAAAAATATTCCTTAAGCAAAACATAAAGATTCAATGCTAATTAATATATCCAATTATAGTGAAATATAAGTTTCAGGATCTGTATTTTGTTTTGCAAAAACCCCATGGAAATGAAATATAGATCAGTAATTTAACTTAACATAAATCCACACAGATTCAATCGAATTTCAAGTATAACTTTGAGAGTCCCCACGAATTTCCTTCTAGAAAATTTAAATAAATACTCGTAGAAAATACGAAACTACAAATTTTTTTTTGGTAGTTGGTTCAACAAGATAGTATAAATTTTTAAAATATCATATGAAACCCAAAAGAAACAACCAGGAAAACTTTTCCAAACAAGCAATCACAGACTTGCAATTTAAAATATTTGAAACACCTCTTAAAAATGTTCTTTTGAAGGAAGACTTACAATCAGATATATAGCAGAATATTGTATATCCTAAATATCTCATATGTATTAGAAATTTTTATCAAGCTAGGATTTTAATCCTTGCACCTTGAATTAAATTCAATTAATAAAATATCATAGCGAAAATTCCTTCGCCAACGGAAGTAGGTGACTGAATAATAAAATTCCATAGCCTCCATAATAAAAACTTAATAACAATCAATAGTAGATGTTGTATGCAAGAATAAGTTTCAAAATCATATTGAAAATACATTGAAGATCATCTTAGATAGCATCAAATTACCATGAATTCAATCGACAGTATAACTTCATTTCATAGTATATTGCGTCAAGAGATGATTGAATTGAAATGAAACAATACTTCCCATTTTTGTACAACATGATCGTATATACGCAGAGAAATAAAACATATCACTAATCAAGATCGACTTCATTACAATCATTCTGATTTACAAAAATGTAGGCTCTATTACAAATAAATAACTAGCAATAAAAATACCTTAACCAGTGAATGATTGAGGATGTTCTTCAGCAAATAGCATCCCTCCTTCCTCCTGCTTTCTATTCATGGAGACTTCACCAGTACCTCCCAGCCAATGCTAGGGGTATTATTCTTCCCCCTTGGCCCCTCGAGCCGCAAAGGGGCCACACACACACAAACCAAAAATACTATAGCTCCAAGCTTGCCTTGCAAGGTAGAGCCACCACTCTATCTCAAGCTTAGTATCGCAACTCTCACAAGTAAAACATATTCAAAAATTATTTTGGAAGCATAACTTTAACAATAACAAGTGTCATCCATTTCCCATCTACACCATTTTTTTATAGAAATTTCCTCACTGACACATGTCCACGTGCACAATTAATTAACTTTTTAATTAAATAAATTAGTATTAGTCACCCAACACTTGTTACACTCTCCCCAAGTTGAAAAAGTAATTACATATTTTATTTTAATTAAAAAGTCAATTTCCCTCACATTCCCCAATGTGTTCCTATTTTCACTCTTAGTTTTCCCTTTGTTCCCCAGATTCTCATTTAATGAGTGTCTCCTAAGTAGATCTTAGTTAGATTTTGATTAGGAGTCTTCTTATAGTTACACTAGTAGTAGCTTGACTCTAGATACCATCCTATGTGTACACCTATTCTATCATATTTTATTTCTTTCTTATTCAAAAATCCCTTTTATTAATTTTATGCACACATGTGCAATTTATCTAGTCTTTAGATTTTGTCTTTCTCATTTTTCTTAATTTGATTTATCTCATTTCTTTTAATTTAATTTAGTCCCCTAACTAAACTTAGGCTTAGGTTTAGTCTTAGAAATATGCTTAGACTTTTATTGGGATTTATAATTAATAAATTCACTCTTTAATTAATTATTTTAATCCGACGATGTCTAATCAATTCAATGTTTTCTAGGCCACCTAGATTATTGACTCAAGTTTTTAATTACGCGATGTGCCCTTCAAGACACACCTTCGTGCTCCAAGGGTGTCACTCGCCTTTGACTGGTTTTGGTAGTTTTTCCAACCCTTGGAGTCAATAGTCCACTCGATCGAGCTTGTGGGAGACTATGGGCTTATAAGGAATAAGGACTATGACTTATTGCACGCCCTTTAGAAATCTTTATGAGCAATTGTCTCAATCCACCCTCACAAAATCGTGGACCTCTCAAACTAGGTAATCGTTAACCTACCATATGAGCCATGGTGGGAGTGCTAGTAGGTTGTGATGGGGACTCTGCCACACCTCTCCCTCAATATCTAGTTTCATTGCATGGCCCCTTTACTCCTTATGTGAGTCAGATTAGCAACCATCGCCAACCTGCATCCATTTAAAAAACATTGTCAATGATCCATATACACAATCATACTATAATCAATCATATGTCACATATGCGTAAAATGAAATACTCAAACCAAATACAATCCACTCCCTGACTCAATCCAAAGCCCAAGGAGGTCCATTGATTCCAACAGCATCCATAATTTTTCATGTGTTCTGCACACTCAGGGAAACTCGTCAATAGCATATGTCAATATATATATCTCAAAAATAATAAGTCACACCACATCATCATCATCATATATAATCCATAATCGAAACAAAATCACCATGTACCATAACCGAATCACTTGCACGCAAGTGTCCTCAAATAATAAGTCAATAAAAGTGTTATCAGTAGAGCGAGATGTTACATTAGCTTACCATGACCATATTTCACTTTATACATAACATTTGCATAGCTATCTTATCAATGGTTCTTTCATGGATTCAATATTATGTTATTGTTTCACTCTGCGATGAAGGACTTATCATTTATTTCAATTCATGGAAACAAGCATTTGGTTCTAGAGTGCAATGAGATTGCAAACATCTTATCACAGTTGTAGTCACAAAGGCATGTGTGCTTATATCAATATTTGGCTATGTGAAACTTTTCCTTTTGTAAAGGAAGTTGTTGACTAGTTCTAAATTGCGATTTGAATCTTTGAAGTGCATGAGACATATATTTATACTAGTGCCATGCTTGTAATGTACCCAAACACCTAATTAAGCTGAAATAATCCTTATGAGATACAATTCATAAGCAATTATAAATATAGTAGAGAAATTAACATTGTATGTGACAAATTTTATTGGAACTTTGAGCCATGATGGTTCATCACACTTCTCTTGGAATAATTCGGGCAGACGGTTGACTTACATCTAGAAATAGTCGGTCGGGAAATCGACCAAATCTCTACATCACTCAGTTGAGTAGTCGATAAGTCTTTCGGTCGAATAGTCGACCAGCAATCAAAGATAGTTGTTGATGGGATATTTCCCCTGTGATTTTGGGTCAAAATCATAACAGATCAAGACTGTATAGAGAAGAAAAAAATATTCCCTCCAGGACAAGCACGCAAAACTGAAAGAATAAATACTTTACAAGCAGAAGTTAGGGAAGGAAGAGAGATAAATGGTGCACCTTAAGTCTCACGTTTGATGTCGATCCCACTCCTTTCTTTCGACGAGATCCAGATCCTTTACTGGAAGCAACCTGCAAAATGGACACAATACAAGAGTTTTTACGAAGGTAGTTACATGATCAAAGGATTATCATGTCATATATCATATTCAAAGTAAACTTAATAATCAAAAATATACAATGAACACATGACAAGAGGGAAAATAAACTTTTCTATTAACACCAAATCAAAAAGGTAAGTTACAACCTTGTCTCGCCTTTGGCACTGCCTCGAAGCCGATTGTCTGGGTTCCTCCAAGAATACCTAAAGCATCGAATCAGCCACTATACTCTTCCTTGGATGGCCCAAATATGGATAAGGATACACCCTATATCCATATAGGTAATAAATAGTTGTTTGAAAAGGAGTTTCCAGAAATAAGGGGGTGTTTCTAAGAGGATTATAGGAAAGGGAGGCTTACTAGATATTGGAAGCATAATCTTGCACCAAGGTAATTTCCCATGTCTTATCCCTCAATGGTTCGTTTATATATTTCTCAATAGGTTGGGGAAGTTGGAATATGTTTTGTACGGGCATGGGGACGTTGGGAAACGAGCCCAACTAAAAAATCTGCCCAAAAACTCAAAATTATTTTGTTTTTTCCATTTTTTTAGGGAATCTGTGGGTTGCAAACTAGGAAGTGGATATCTGCTCTTTGCAAAAAAGGATCCTACGAATATGTGCAAAAAACATGTTTTTTAGATGATTTACATGAGGCAAGTTGGGAAAATGTCTAGAAATCCAAGGGAAAGAGTTAGGCCATGGCACAAATGCATAGGTGTGGCATTTTGTATTATAAAATATGCCCCCTAATGTGTGAGGTCAGAAGGGAAAAATTATGGTCGAAATACATAATAAACACTAATAGGAAAGGATGCATTGAAGTAACCCTGAAGGTTCCCGAACAAATTATTCAAGAACAATAATCGTCAGAAAAGATCAAACAAGAGATTTGCTTCCCAAATTGGGCATACCCATGATTGGGAGTAGTATAAGCATGGTCGCCAAAGAAACTACATTGTGGATCCATGGTACATATGAAAGTATGACTAATGTCCATGGACACGAACAATACCCAGTGGATCGATGTGATAAATATGAAGTAGAAAGCATGGCCATGGGGAATACATAGTGGATCCATGTCAAAGTAGATCATAGCCACGAATAGATACACAGTGGAGCTATGTCTCAAAACCAAAAAAAGAGGATATATGGAACCAAGGGGATGAACAAGTTGATCCTCTATAAGTACCAATGTCTTTAAGGTTGCACCATATGATTCGGGAAGGAGCACAAAATATGTGGTTCTCTTACTTCACCCGAAGTCTTCGCAACGATATGTTCTAGTACAAGTATACACTATGTGAATACGTGTTTTGAAGTCGAATAAAGTGAGACATCGTTTGATTACCAGTCATTTATGTATACCATTAACAAATGTGATACAACCCATCGATGATGATAATGGGCGTCAAGATACCATGGTACAATCTAACAAGTGTGAATAAAGGAGTTGGTGTTGAATACCTGATATAATATATCAAGCAAGGGACATTGATGTATTCCCACTTTCAATAGCAAGGGAACCTGCCACTAATCATTGGAATCCCCAAGGTACCAAACATAACTCTAGATCCCTCTCCTAGAGCAAGATGTGTCGCAGTCAATGGGAAGAGAACCTCTAGGAGGAAGGCATTAAGGCATCCTCCATCAACCAGCACGAGGGGTGGCGGAAGACTAAATATTTGGAAGAAAATGGATGAAAATATTGATACTCGTGATGATGAGACTAACTTGGGAAGGCTGAATTGCAAGGTCAAAGACTAACTACGGAATGGTTGATGCAAGTTAAAACTTTCCCTTGAACATAAGCACGACACATTATCTGACTTAGGCAACATGACTATAAACTGGGATACATTTGTGACACAAGAGGCATCATCAAATGCTCCATATGGTTGGAAGAATAACCAACCAGGGGAGATAAAAATCAAAACGAGAAAAAGTCTCCTAAATCCATACTAAACCCAAAATGATGAGAACAAGACTCAAAATTGTGCTTTGTTCAAGGGTGAAAAAATTGGTGCCAATAAAAGAGATAGATGTTTTCCCCCTCTTTTAGGTTTTTTTATTTTTTTGTCTTTTTCATATTTTAAAATCCTGAAAAAAATAAATAAATAAAGTGTTATAGTACAGTGGAGGAAACGAGTGTCACGAGAAAGAAAACTAGTTCCATAATGCAAGGAACATAACTATGATAAATTCACGGAAGCATGTGCATGATAAGGACACTCAAGGAATGTCTCCTCCAGGGATAAAGGTGTTGAGTCGCAAAGGCATAGGATGCAAATATAGGAACTAATAGGAATTCATAAGCAATGGGTTCAACAACAACATGTTGAAGATGACATTAGGCCTAAAAGCGTGAGAAGTCTATATGCAATTCAATTGCAACTCAACTTTAGGAAGTAAACCTCCCATGGTGGTATTTTTCGTAAGTTTACTCTCCAGGGCCCAAAAAGGAATAAAATAATACCAAGGAGAACTCTTATGGCCAGTACTGGACCAGAGTATTCCTTTTTTGTAAATAGTTCATTCGATCTGGAAAAGAGTTAAACTTATACCAAAAATATGTCTCTTAAAATCCATTTTATGAGTGTGACAAAGACAAGATCACTTGGACATATTTTCATATTTAAGGATTATGAAAAGAGCTTAATGATGGACTCCCTCATCTTTTTTCATAAATTTAGTCTCCTTAGCATGGAAAAGTATAAAACAAAACTGAGGATAAATCTTATAGTTCATAGACTAGAGTATGCATTTTTCGTAATTGGTATATTCAATCAGAAAAAGGGGTAAACTTGTGTTGAATATATGTTCCTTTGGGTCCATTTAACGAGTGTGAAAGAAACAAGATCACTCGAAAATCTCTTCAATTTTAAGGAGTGTGAAAAGACCTTAATTATGGACTCTGTGATGCCATTGCGAGCATCATATAAAGGAGGGAGTCCTGCGGGTAACAACTAGAATAAGAGTGAGAAAGAATCATAAAGTTCAAACACAAACTCATGGTGGTACTAACCAGGACTCCTGAGACTAAAAACAAATTTTTTGCATGAGCACCAGAATACAAATGGATTCTAAACTAGGATTCCCATGGAAGGTAGGCTCTACCACATGAATCACAACACTTCTAAATAATAGAGAAGGTTCAGTGTCGCAACTCAGTGGGGTTGATCCTAAGGAAAAATGAAATAGGAAAAATATAATGCAAAAATACATGGAGGAGGGAATTTAACCTTTATACCAGTTTCGAGATCATTACCTGTCATAATGGACTGACATGGAAGGAAAATGTACCAAAGAAAATTTCTCCAAATTTTTGTATATAAGACCAAAAATACTCACCCAGACATTAATAAGTCCAATATAGAAACCTATGATAAAAACAAGTATTATGGGATATGGAACTTGAAACTAAGAAACCCTAAAAGTACAGTATGTACACAGGACCACATAGCCTTGGGGCTGATGCATAGTAGTTCTCTGGGTAGAGTCCATTTATAGGCTCAATCCAAGGGTTTCATTGGTAACCAACTAGTAAAACTTCCATAATCAAAGCTTCAAGGATTGCCTCATCTGAAGGAAACTAAACATCCATGAAGCTAGGGATCGACGGCTCAAAAATATCAAGTCTCGAGGTCTTACAAACAGCAAGATCAAACTCAAGAGGAAACTCCAGATTACTCAGGCTAATAGGGGGAAGCAAGGGCTCCCATACCCCCATCGGAAAAAACACATGATCAATTGTCGAGACCTTGTCTCAAGAATGAAAACATAACTATAAAGGATCATTCTCAAGATCAATTGAAAACCAAGGATAAGACGCCACATAATTCATCCATGGAGGGGAAGAGTCTACTCGAACACTAGGAACACACAAAGGGAAAACCTGAGGTAAAGTGGAACCAGGATGGTGATTATCAAATGAAATATCACACTAAAGAGCGTAGAAACCACAACATTCATCGCATACACATAATCGCATCCAAGAAGAAAATTAAATTCTAAAGGGATTGGAACCACTAGAAAATCGACTAGGATAGTATTCCCACCTAACGTGATAGGAAACTAAGGAAGAACCCCCAGACATTCGCTAGGTATTCTGTCGAAAGCCAGTATCTCACTGGTACCTCACACAAGCTTGGGAGAACCCAAATCTTGCTAAGACGAGGATGATAAAAGACTTGCAGAGGATCCTTCATCTACAATACTTTAGTGAATTCCTAATTTATTAATTCCTACCATTAAATGGAAATGTGTAGAAGAAGTAAGGTGAGGCTCTACAAGATCATTCCAATCAAAGGAAACCATCCTAGGACTTAGAGGGAGCATACTTGAAGAGAGTGGAATTCCCCCTTGCTCATAAGGTATTGAACTGGAAATGCTAAGGACACAGTCAAAAGATACATCACTCCCCGAAAGAGGAGTGGGATTGGTCGAAGATTGCATTGGCACAATCACTTCTTTAGACTTGTCACTCTCTAAGAGAGGAGTGGGATCAGTCAAATATTGCATCGGCATGACCACTTCCTCAACCATTGTTTGAATAGTATGTGAGACAACATGGTCAAGAGACATATCACCCTCCAAAACAAGAGTGGTCTCGGTGAAATATTGCATCAGCATGATCGCTTCATCAACCAATCATTGAATATATTTCAAGGAATACGAAGATGACTCGGAACTAGAAGAGCCATCAGACAAGGACCATGCTTCTCATACAATGGAAATAGCAAGGCACAAATAAGTAAGGTGATATCCTTTGCAAATATTACAAGGGAACTTGGGCTTACGTCCTATACATCTAGGCTTCTCAACTGTATTAGTTCCCCCAACATGACTTGCAGTGGTCGGTGGGTTTACCCTAGAATGACTAGCAGAGGTTGGATGCACGTCTCCAATGTGACTAGAATATGTTGGTGACAAGACTCCAATATGACTTGCGTAGGTCGGTGACTCGATGCCAGTATGAATAGCATTGAATGGAATTTTTCTCCCAGCATTACTCGCAGAGGCTGGTTGCATTCCCCCAACATGACTATCATAGGCTAGTGACAGGACTCCACCATGACTCACCGGGGTTGTTGCCTATATCTAACATGACTTGCAGAGGTTGGTGATGTTTGTCCAGTATGACTAGCAGTGACTAGATTTGTGCCTCCAACATGACTTGCGGCGACTGGTTGTTGGTCTTCAACATGACTCGTAGAGGTTGATGACCTATCTTCAACATGACTTGCATAGGTTGGTGACTTGCTTCCAGTAAGACTTGCAATGACTGGGCTTGTGCTCCCAACATGACCAGTAGAGGTCGGTCGCTTACCCCCAGAATGACTTGTAGAGGCTGGTGATAGGTCTCCAACATGAATAGCAGAGGTCGATGACTTCTTTTTCTTACTCTTCCTCTTCCTATTCCTTTTAGACTTATGGTTATTGGTAGAAGGACTTTCACCAAAAGAGGGAGGAAGAGGAGAAGTAAAATTTATGGACGTAGAAGGTGAAGGATCAGAATATGTATGATGCCCCTAACATAAGGTTCTTAATTAAGAACCATCAAGAGAATTCAGGACAGTTCGAGCGGTCCACAACCAAATCGGTAGTCCTACATTCAACCCAGGAATTTTCAAAGTGGTCATCAAGGGGGCACCAACATTTCCACACAAAAGAAAAGCATAAGAAACCCCTTAGAAAAGGGTCCCTTGGTTTGTATCCTCAAGAAATTTTACCATACTGTTCTTATGAAGAGGTTTGTCCCTTGTGGGATTGTTCATGTCCATAAAATCTCACGCACTGATTTTAATGAACCAGTGGTATAAAAACCCACACCTTCTAGGAGGCATCTCCATGCTTTCAAGAGAAAGAATAGAGGTCCTTCTCAACCAGTGGAGCTGTTGATCAACCACCCTGAATCAATGATCCAAAAGTGGTGTTAGGTATCTAGAGAGATAGGGGCCTAGAGGGCCCATAATGATAATAGTGGATGCCATTCAATGTAAGGTGGACTAGGTCCACTATATTATTAAATAAGGCCCACTATGGTAGTTAGATATAATAAATGAGTAGTTAGATATAATAAATGTAAGAGGACTTCTTAGAAGGTTCTACTTCTAGAAGATTCCTCCTCTATAATGTTCTTAGGTGATGGTAGCACTATATAAAGGTGTTCAAGCAATGTAAGGGGATATGAAGAGAATTATTGTATTGTGAGTTGTATCTCAATAGGAGGATGCCCCCTCAAAGAGGCAAGTGAACAAGAGAGGATCCCTTCCATAATAGAATCCATTGTATGGTGTTGCCCTACCTCAAGGGTTTGGTAATAATAAAGTGTGGTTTCTTCTATCTAGCTTTGTGGATCTAATATTGTGTATTCAGTTTTTGTGGTGATTATATTTGCATACCTATTCAGGTTCTTAACAATTGGTATCATATCACTTTCCTTAGCCAAAGAAGGGAAGAATTTTTTGCTCTTTTTGAAGAATTTTTCTAGGGAAGAAAAAGAGGGCGATGCACTTCAGGTTCAGATCTGAAACTTTACGACCTGAATTTGGAGAAAAAAAATGGGTATTTGAAATCCTCTAAAAAAAATACCCAATTTCAAAAAAATAAATCAGCCAAAACGAAGTCTGGGAAGTAAAGTTATGAGCATTTTAAATTCAACAGTTTTTCTGGGTTTTTCTGGAAAAAGCCGTGATTTTCTACAGTAATTTATTGTTCTATTGTTTGGTTTTTTTCGTGATAGTTGCAGGACTGCAGAGTTCATAAGTTTTCATAGGGTGCTCGAATGGATATTTCCTCTCAAACCCTCTAATAAATTCTACAAATAACTAAAGCATTCAAATCTCAATTGTATGACACATTGAATGACACATTGGATGACTTTGTAGATGGCCTCACAGACAGCCTCAATGATAGTTTTCGGAGTATTCAAGATTCATTGGATAGCATGCAGGAGAGATTTCTTATGGAAGACATCAGGGATGAATATAATCAAGAAATATATGCTTGGTATGATTTGGAGGACGATTGTGATGATTGGTATATGGATAGTTGTCATTTCTGGGATGACAATCACTTCCATATTTTATTTGATGACTCTACTCCACCTTCTGTAGAGAAAATCAATGTCCCACATCAAGAGCTAGTTATAATTACCAACGTCCAACCTGCATATTCTACAATGGTATTGTTCCTTCCAAATTCATCTTTGATCCTCTCCCACTATGTGGATGGGTATTCTTATTTGGATCCACATGATAGGTGTCAGTATTGGGAGCATCATTTTTAGTTGGTTATTGGGTGCCGATATCTTTCGTGTGGGGTTCATATGAGAAGTTGGACATGGGACCCTGGTTTACAATGGTGGTTAGACTACTTTAGCATGGTGGCTTCCATTTCTCAATTAGACCCTGGTTCTCTAGTCTACTTCAGCACTATGCTCCACACTTATCCATGGGACCCTAGTATATGGTTGTACATCAAGCATTGAGGAAAAAAATTTAATAAGGGGGATGGAATGTAAGGTAGCTAGAGAGGTAGTGGGGAGGCCCATAGGGCCCATAGTGATAATAGTGGAGGCCATTCAATGTAAGGTTGACTAGTTCCACTATATTATTAAATAAGGACCATTATGGTAATTAGATATAATAAATGTAAGAGGACTTCTTAGAAGGTTATACTTCTAGAAGATTACTCCTCTATAATTTTCTCAGGTGATGGTAGAATTATATAAAGGGGTTCAATAAATGTAATGAGACATGAACAGAAGTAATGTATTTGGAGTGGTAGCTCAATAGGAGGAAGCCCCCTCGAATAGGCAAGTGAACAGGAGAGGATCCCTTCCATAATAGGATCCATTGTATGGTGTTTACCTACCTCAACGGTTTGGTAATAATAAAGTGTGGCTTCTTCTATCTTGCTATGTGGATCTATTGTGTATTTAGTATTTGTGGTGATCATATTTGTAGATCTATTCAGGTTCTTAACAATTGTATTCAAATATCTTTGGATCTATTGTGATATATTGTATTCAGTCTTTGGGTTTGATTGTTAAGTACCTATACCAGATCTGCAAATATACTTCAATAAGACCAAGAATAAACCATAAACCACTCACCATAATAAGAATATAGAGAAAACCCTTGAGGTATGATAGCACCATATATTATTCCTTAAGGAAGGAATACACTCCTCAAGCAACACTTGCTTGTTACAATGACAATAGAATTATTGTATTTGTAGYTGAAKCTCAATAGGAGGATTCCCCTCGAAGAGGCAAGTGAACAGGAGAYGATCCCTTCCATAATAGGATCCATTGTATGGTGTTTCTCTATCTCAAGGTTTTTCTATAATAAAGATTGTTAAGAACCAAACACATGAATACAAAATACATCAGAATATATCCAAGAAGAATATATAAAAACAATCACCACACAAGATATAAGGAACAATATAGAAAACCACCACTTTATTATATCAAAACCCTTGGGGTAGGGAAACGCCATACAATGGATCCTATTATGGAAGGGATCCTCTCATGTTCACTTTTCTCTTCGAGGGGGATTCGTCCTATTGATATACCACTCCAAATAAAATACTTATCTTCATATCCTATTACATTTCTTGAACCCCCTTTATATAGTGCTACAATTACCTAAGAACATTCTAGAGGAGGGACCTTATAGAAGTAGA
>JASDQU011101642.1:0-14138 GCA_032191745.1 Picea mariana
CAACATGACTATCCTCCAGTGGTCTTGACTAGTAGAGATAAGACTAAGGAAGAAAATCCTCCTTTCTTTGTCTCACTTGAAATAAATGATCAGTGGTTACACAACTGCATGTATGATTCAGGGGCTTCATCAAATATTATCACGAAAAATATTATGCAAAGGTTAGGTCTAAAAATCACAAGGCCTTATCAGAATGTGTGTGCCATGGACTCAAGAGAAATAGAAACACAAAGAATAATTATAGATTTCCCAGTTAAGCTATCCTTCAATCCTAGCTTTTCTTTCAAAATGGACGTTCTTGTCATAGATGTACCAGATGCATGGGGGATGCTATTATCCAGGAAATGGGGAGCAGCAATGGGTGGTTGTTTTAATATGGATTTGACTTTCGATACTATTCCATATCCTCCTCCTTCAACTAAAAATTTTAGACTCTTTAGGGAAACTGAAAGGAAATATCACATAGAAGACCCTAAAGAGCAGTTTAATGATTTTATTTACCAAGTGTATGATATGAGTAACTTCTCCATTTGTTCTAACTTCTTAGCTCCATCTCAAGATAAGTTTAAAGATGAAAAAGTTAGTGATAAAGCATGGATAATTCATTTTGATGGAGCGCACTCTAGATTAGGCAAAGGGGAAGGAATTGTGTTAAAATCTCCAACAGAAAAGACTTACAATTTTCCATTCAGACTTGAGTTTGATGCAACTAATAATGTGGCAGAACATGAGGCACTTTTGCTAGGCTTTGAAATCTCTAAGGACAAGGGTGTAAAAATTCTCAATATAAAGGGTGACTCAGACTTAGTGATTCTCCAAGTTAAGAACAAATATGCATGCATAAGTGAGAGGCTTAGAAGATATAGAAATGTGGTATGGGATACCATGGAAAATTTTGATTCCATATATCTCATTGCTATCCCTAGAGAAGAAAACAACTTAGTTGATAGTCTAGTTGTAGCATCTTCTACCCTCCAGCCCTCAGAAAATCTAATGAAAGGTGAAGGTAAGTTGGAGATAATATTCAGGCCGTCTGTCCCAAATAATGTTGACAATTGGAAAATTTTCAAAGATGATGAACAAATTCTAAGGTTCATACATAATGTCAATGAGTTCTCAGAATTTAATGTCAGCTACAAAGAGGAAGGCAAGGAATATGTTGAGGAGGATAATCCCATCAAAATTCCAATACCTAGAGGTATAGCGTCCCTAGAAGAAATTTTTGACAGGCATGACATGTACAAAAAGAAAAAAGAAACCATAAATCCTGACAAATATATTGACATAAACATTGGGATAGAATAAGTCCTAAGAATGATAAAAATTGGGACAGAATAAGTCCCAAGAATGATAAAAATTGGAAAAGGAACCACAGAAAAGGAAAGAAAAGAATTAATCAGTCTAGTCCGAGAGTATAGGGATGTTTTGCCTTCACCTATGATGAACTCAAAGCATAGAAAGAAGATGTGTTTCAACACACTATCCCTCTCAAAGATGACACAAGACCTTTCCGACAAAAACTTAGGCGAATAAATCCTAAGTTGGCACCTCTAGTTCAAGCAGAGCTAAAAAATATGTTGGATGTTGGAATCATTGCTCCAACCAAACACTCTTCTTGGTGCTCCAATTTAGTGGTTGTTAGAAAAACGAATGGAGGGATTAGACTATGTATTGATTTTAGAAACTTGAATCTTGCATGTATAAAAGATAACTATCCCCTCCCCAACATGGAAACCCTACTCCAAAGGGTAACAGGTTCCAAGATTGTGTCCATGTTGGATGGCTTCTCAGGCTATAACCAAGTTTTGGTGAGGAAGAAAGATCAGAACAAAACTACCTTCACCACTCCTTGGGGCACTTTTGAGTATCTAAGGATGCCTTTTGGTTTTCTTAATGCGGGTTCCACTTTTCAGAGGGCAATAGAGTATGCCTTCCATGAACTAATGGGTAAAATCATAGAAATCTACCAGGATGACTTAACAATTTTTTCCAAGAAAATATCAGATCACATAAGTCATCTCAAGCAAGTTTTTGAAAGATGTCGAACATATGGAATCTCCTTGAACCCAGCTAAGTCCATCTTGGGTGTTGACGAAGGTAAACTGCTAGGTCACATCATAACAAAAGACGGGGTAAAAATGGATCCTGAAAGGGTCGAAGCCATACAAAAAGTTCCTTTGACCCCAACCAAGAAAGCCCTTCAATCCTTTCTTGGACAGATAAACTTCGTCAGACGTTTTATTCCTAACTTAACTAAGTTAATGAAACCACTCCTCAAGTTATTAGAGAAATATGCTAAGTATGAGTGGTCAGAAGAAGGAAAGATTGCTTTCAAAACTATCAAGGATGCAATTGGCAAATCACCAGTGCTAATTAGTCATGATTATTCAAAGGATTTTCAAATCTTTTCCTTTGCTTCTGAGGATACTATTGCAGGGGTGTTTCCTTAGTCAAATATCTCAAACATTTCCGAGTATACATAGGGTACTCAAATATTGTGGGGTATGTCCCTCATGCAGCAGTAAAGGATATCCTTGGTCAACAGGATTGTTTGGGAGATAGAGGAAAGTGGGTTTCTAAAATAAAAGAATATGAATTAGAAATAAAACCCACAAAGTTGATTAAAGGTCAAGGTTTAGCTCAAATTCTCACCAAGGGAAATGAACAAGTGTTGGACTTAGTATGCCAAACAAATCAAACTAGGCCAACCTTGTCATCAGAGCTTCAAAAGTTAGAACAACACCAATGGTATGCATATATCATATACTTTCTCTCAAACCTTACTTGCCCAAGTCATTTGATTGGTCACAAGAGGAGGGCTCTAAGGTTGAAAGAAACAAAGTATTGTATCATTCAAGATGGCTTGGGGTGGAAGAACCCCTATGGAGTGATACTCATATGTGTTGATGAGCTAGATTCTAAGAAACTTTTGGTTGACTTCCATTCAGGATTTTGTGGTGGACACTTTGTGGCCAAAACTAACACCCAC
Organism: Picea mariana; assembly: GCA_032191745.1. Lineage (NCBI taxonomy): Eukaryota > Viridiplantae > Streptophyta > Pinopsida > Pinales > Pinaceae > Picea > Picea mariana. Next base: position 2,990 of record JASDQU011101642.1, read on the forward strand.
AAAATCCTCAGAGAAGGTTATTATTGGCCAACCATTTTCTCATATGTACACAAAATGGTCATGGGTTGTCAGTAGTGTCAGCTATTTTCAGGGAAGCAAAAGCTAGCAGCCTTGCCTCTTTAGCCTGTGGTTGTCGAAGCTCCCTTTCAACAGTGGGGGCCTGATTTTACAGGTCAGTTCAAAGATAATTCAAGTAATGGTTTTACTTGGATAATTACAACCATTGACTATTTCACTAAGTGGGTAGAAGCAATACCCACTAAGCATGCAACCGACAAAGTAGTAATGGATTTCCTTGAAGATAGGATAATCACTTAGTTCGGTGTGCCCACCAAGATTACCACTGATAATGCTAAGGCCTTTAGTTCTATAGATTTATCTAATTTATGTTTCAAATATGGCATTAATCATGCAACCGACAAAGTAGTAATGGATTTCCTTGAAGATAGGATAATCACTTGGTTCGGTGTGCCCGCCAAGATTACCACTGATAATGCTAAGGCCTTTAGTTCTACAGATTTATCTAATTTCTGTTTCAAATATGGCATTATGTTATCCCACTCTTGAAACTATTATCCAAAAGGTAATGGTCTTGTTGAATCCAGCAACAAAAACTTAATGAATATTCTCAAGAAAACGGTAGGGGATCATAAGAGGTCATGGGACAACAAAATAAAGTTTTCATTATGGGAGGATAGAATAACTAAAAAGAGTTCCACCGGTAAAAGCCCCTTCGAGATTGTCTACGGTCTTGATGACACCTTGCCAGTTCATCTTAAGCTTCCAGTGTATCAGTTTGTTCAAAAGTATGGTTTAGATGAAGAATTTCAACAGAATAGGATTGATCAATTGATAGAGTTAGATGAAATCAGACGGAAAGCTTTAGATCAAAGCATAAGGAATCAAAGCAAAGTAAAGAGGACTTTTGACAAGTCTTCAGGGCAAAGAGTCTTTCAGTATGGGGACACAGTCCTTCTTTGGGATAAAATAAGGGAAAAGCCAGGTAGCCATGGGAAGTTTGACAGCTTATGGACAAGTCCATATATTATACAAGGTTCAGCTGGCAGAAATTCGTTCTATCTAAACAGGTTGGATGGTGAGAATTTATCCCTACCAGTCAACGACCAACTTCTCAAGTTGTTCTTCACAGAGGTCATCTGATGCCCATGGGGGCATCTACTGTATCATACTCTCTAACCCTTATCTTTGTAATTTATGCTTTGTCTTTTATGTACATCATTTATTTTTTGTATTTTATGCACATGTATACATGCTTTGTTGTACTATATGTATTTGTACTTTGTCATTTGCAAATTATGTATAAAGTTGGTTTTTATATGGATATGATATCTGACACGCATCAATGATGCAGGAAGTGTAATTCTGGATTCTCACATGGTCTCCTACATATTTATAGATCAACCACACGTCCCCATATGGAGCCAATTTTATCCACCAGTTTTCACAAGCTGGATTTTCTGAAGAGTCGCCAGAGAATTAGCAATCAGTGCTCATATTTGCAGATTTCAAAGTTCAGCAGGTCTTATAAAGACTCCATTTTTTTCCGCATTTCCACCATTGTAATAAATGTCCTAAGTATGAGAGATTGTAAAAGGCTATTGGCCACCCAAGACTAGGAGTGAGCACATACTTTGGAGTGTATTTTTCTACTTGTTAATTATTTTTTCCGCTTGCCTCGGTGAGAAGAAAAAACAATTTCTAAGTTTTTTCACTCAAAAGACTTAGCTCCAAAGCCAGAGTATGTGTTGGCAAGCAGGTTTTGGCATGGAAAATCCAATGTCTAGTGTCTAAATGTATATGAGATCATACTAGGACATAGTGTCTGGGTCAATTGGAAATTGCGGCTAGGTTTGATAGGTTTTTTTTAAGTTTTAGTGAATTAATTAAATTCCCACAAAAAATGGAATTTATTAATTCTGAGTCAATAAATGTAAAAAATATGGCATCAAATGTTGTTAGATGCCATATTTACAGTCATTTTCCAGTCCAGAGTATGATGTAAACCCCTATTTCCCATCTTTCGAGACCAAAAAGTGATTATTATCACTAAAAAATCAATTTTACTCGAAAAATACGGAAAAAGGGTAATTAATTAAATCTCCTAAATTTTAGGAGATCTGGGGAGCATGTTTTAGACATTTTTTTTGTGTGTCCCTAGTTGACTAAAGGCCTAAGGTGAGTTAACTAAGGGGATTTCGACTTGTATTAGATGACATGGAGTTGGGAGGAGGTTCCAATGAAGGAACTTGACTCCCATCCTAAGTGGTGCATTCCCTAAACCCTAGCACACCTCATGAAGGGCCCACACATCCTTTAACTCCCTCTCCCACTCACACTCAATCCCACTCATCTCCCCTTACACTCACTCCCACTCCCCTTCACCTTCCTTAAATTCCCTTCCACTCCACGCCTTTCCATTCATCCCCCACACATCTACTCCTCAACTAGTGCGCCACTTCCTCATCCCCACGCATTACCTAAACCCTAAACCTAACCCTAGTGCATGCATTACCTAGGGATTGTCACCTCCATGCCTATTTAAGAAGGGGTCGGCCTCTCCTTTAGCTGAGTTTAGTCTTGGGCAAAGAAGTATTGTAACATTGTTGTAAGCATTTGGAATAAAAATTCTTTGGAGCAATCTTGGTGTGGACTCAAATGTGTGGTTGTCTTGACCTAAATGCAAATAGTTTATGAGGTAACGTGTATTGATTAATATTTTTATCTTATGCCCAATTGTTAAAGCATAATAGGTATGCTGTCATATAATTAGGTAAGAGTAATCTAGGTTGATTCCTCTTGTTTCTTTTTTTTTACTTCATAGACTCTTAAATGCATGTTTCATTTTCGGTTAAATCTAACATGCTTTGTGAGCTGTGTGTGTAGGGAAGACCTTTAACAGTATTGTGCAGGATTGAAGTATTCTTACAGGTTCCTCAAGGCGGAGGATTGGAATATGGTGGTTTCCATTGTCATCGTCCAAAGTTTCTAAGATTAAGCGCCCTCTTGTCCATTACCAAGAGAACCCCATAGCTCAAAGTTTTCAAGCTCAAGCAAAAACTCAAATCTGATAAAAATCTTTCCCCTACTCTTTTTTCTTTGATTTCAATGCAAGTTAGAATAATTCAATATGTTATTTTCAAACATATAAGGATTTCATACATGATTTCCTAGATCTAGGCTGAATTTTGTCATTTGTTAAAGGTAGATCTAGACAAAGTTTGAAGCATTTTACTTGGTCTTTTTCATCTAATTTTTAGATCAATTTTTTTTCTTAGCTTAAGTTGTTTATCAAGCTATTTAAAGATTGTATGTTTGTTGTCTTAAAACAACAAACATAAATCTTTAAAAAAATCCTAAATTAGGATTGTTTAAAGCCTCAAAAAAGCCCTAAAATTTTGCCTTTTTGCCTTACAAAATTTCCTAAAATTTTGGTAATTTTTTTTAGTTGTTTAGAACTCTTTTCTATCGTTTCTAACTTCATTGTGTTTTATGTTTTGTTGCAACAAGTACAGATCCAAGAGGATATTCCGCTCGTTTTGGGTGAAATTCAAGACTTTCAGGGACCCTGGGGGGTTGTGACTTCGTCAAAACGAAGTGTCTCTTTTATTATTTTCTTCTTGTGCTCCTCTTAATGATCCATTAATAAGGATCCATCTTCTTCTAAGAGAGATAAAATCTCAAAGAGAACACTAAGTTCTTCATTGTAATAAGTAATAAAAGTGGGCCCTTTGTGCCTAATTTCTTCATCCCCTTAGGGGGATTGGTGTTGTGGTTTGTCTTTTCTTTTTTTCTTTGAGTTGTGCATGCTTAAGATATAACAATCAAATACACAAGTCAAAAATACTAAAAACACTACAACACTCTAACTTCATGCATGTTAAACCAATTCTTAGATTTTTCATGCAATTCTAGTTTCAAGTAGTTTTCTTTTTCAATCAGTTTTGCAACTACATTTTCAAGCAATATCTTGTTGATCTCTCTCTCAAATACAAAGCAGGATATATAAACTTAAGTGTTGCATTTCATTTCTTTCGAAGTGTTTGTACAAGTGCCTCAATTACAAAGTAGGGTGTGTGATCTATCTTTTCATTTTCATCAAAGTAATTGAACCTTGCTAGTATAATTAGGGCAATCTTCGAGTGGTACTATTTGTCTAAAACCCCTACCTGGGTGGAGTGTGTCAAATAACCTAGTAATTCGCCTTGTTGGATCTGTGGCACACCCAATAGGCAAGTTTTAGATAGGTTAATAATACATAAGGGGGCCAAACACTTTCATTAATTGGTTACAAAATTAACCTTAATAAAATCTTCGATCTACAATACCCACGACTCCCTTTAAGGCATTGGTTAAAACATACTTTCAATCTATCTTATGTGAGCAGTTTTACTTATGCATGTTATCTAATATCCTTTATTCTCTTGATTATTGCAGCGGTTGTATCCTTTTGATGTATAAATGTTTCATGAGCAAATGTTCTTTATCATGATATATGCTAAGTAGTGTGATCGAATTTTATTTTTCAGCAATAAACTCCTAGGATAAAGTATTTTTATTTCTTAGTTTAGAAAAGCCTTAGTTTTCTTTTTTATAGGGACTACCCCCCTTGGCTTCACTAGGATTTGGCCTAGACGAAGGAGTTGAGGATCAGGTGACAACACCTTGACTCGAGACTTTCCCCCAAGGACACACTAAGTGAATTTAAGATTTCTTCCACGTTACCCCAAGTGTGTATTAGGACGGAAACACACCCTCCTCATTGAAATACATCTCCATGGTCTTGTAGTTGGTGGTGATAGGCCCAACATACTGAGCCACTGGACTCCAAGGATTGTGTTTGCATCCAGAAGTTCCATCACATAGACATCATGTACCAAATCATGCCTACCCAATGTAAGCTTCATGCTTGGAATGTACCTGTTACAAGGCATGGTGCTCCCACCTGCTACCTCCACCTTGAACCCCTCAAATTCAACCGTGGGTATATTCCTCCTCTGTAACAATGTTGAGTCAATGAAGTTATGATAAGCTCCCCCATCAATCAGTAGTGACACTTTTTGTCCCTGCAAGACTCCTCTCATCCTGAAAGTGTTGTACTTGGGTACCCCACTGATGGATGCCAAGGTGGCTCTCTCCTTAGCCGTACTGTCATGACATGTGGCCTCCTCCTCTGCAGTCTCTGTGGTTTCTACTTCCATGTTCTAGATGTGGATGAAATCCTCCTCCTCCTCATTTTCTGAAGTTACCTCTATGTAGTGCACTTGGCCACGGCCCATGCATTTGTGTTATGGGTTCCATGGCTCCTTGCAAGTGTAGCATAGTTGTTTCCTCCTCAACTCCCTTATGGTATTCTCATCCAATCTACCTCTTCCTCTTTCAAACCCCCATGGGTCACGTCCTCCTAGGTTCATTGGAAGTCTCTGATCTCTTCCTCACGTGTTAAGAGGTGGTCTAGGCACAAATTTCATCTTTGTAGCTGGTCCTAGGTCTCTCGTCCTCCAAATGGCATCCTGTAAGTTGGTAGTCTTAAAATCCTTTACCCAACCCTTCAAGGGTTCCATCAACCCTTCATTGAAGAGCATCATGAATCTGGTATGTGATATATCATGCACCATGACTACTAGCCTCTGGAATTCTTTAATGTACACCTTTGGTGCTCTTATCTGTCTAAGTTGTGTGAGCTCCCGGAAATGCAACTCACGATCCCCCTAGTCAAACCTGTCAATGAGTCTCTGTGTGAACTTTGTGTATGCCACTATCTGATTGTGGCCTAGTGTGGTCAATCCATGATATCACCAATCATGAGCTTTTTCATCTAAGTACATGGTGGCAAATTTGTTTCCTTCCATCTCCCTCATGGGATTAAGCTGCAGATAAGTGTCCAGCTTCTGTACCCATGCCTGTTTTGTCATCTTGGTCGTACCATCAAAGTAGGGGATCTCCATCTTCCCCGATCTGTGCTCAAACTCATAGTTGCTCATGTGGTTTGGCCGGGGCTTGTTTTTGAATTTGAGTTGAAAGTATTGATCTAGGGACATCTGCCTCTGGATCGTTATACTCAAACCGTTGTACTCCCTGGTACATCATGCCATCTTCTCAACAAAATCATCCACCTGTTCATGTTGTGCCTGCTCATCTGTGAACGTGGGCAAGTATGGTCTAGGGGTAGCCCTGCTACCTGTTTGTCCATGTGGTGTGCCCCCTCCATTGCTTCCCTCAGACTAATGATAGGGGACATATTCTGAATTATACCTATTTCCACCGTGTCATCCACCAGTCTCCCTATTTTCATATGTCTTTAGACCTTTCCCCTTGTGAGTCATATGTAACAACAACTGGGCTATCCTTGACTGGTTCTCATCCACCTTCCTCAGGTTCTCATCTACCTTCTTCAAGGTCTTAGTGATTTCGTTTTGTCCCCTCTAGTTTGCATCATAGTTCTCCTGCAAGTGGATGACCAGTTTGCTTTATGTTTGGTTTATGGATTTCTAGAACTCCTATGCTAAGAAAGCTAAGCCCTGGGGCTCAACGTCATCACCTGAACCCTCCATCTCGGCCTCTGTTTCACTTTCCCGTTTCTTCCTTTGGCCCATATAAATACCATTGTACCTCTACATGCACTAATCCTCACAGGATGGGAGGATCAAAGCTCTGATACCACTGTAATGTTCCCAAGCCAATTTTTTTGCTTGGGGACACTAGCTAACCATTGAAATAACTACTTGACTGTTTGTGTTTGCAGGATGGCCACTGACATTTCGGCCTTAGGGTTTATATTTAGTGTTCAGCACAATTTATCAAGATTCAACACAATGCAAGATTTCATCAACATACAAGATATGGAACCACAAAGCATAGATCTGACCTCTTTATTAGGAAATGGCAAGAACCTGATACAATATACGATTAGATCTAGAATAAAATCAGATGGATCCAAATATAGAAGATATCAGCTGCTACAAAATGTCCCCAGAACAAAAGATAAGCCTCCCAAAGGCTAAATACAAGATGAAGTATCCAATACAAAACTAGGGTTTGCACAACCCTCTCATTGCTAGTACGTCCCGCTGAAGAATATGAAGACCAAGGGTTCGACCCTCTTGAAGAAGACCTCCAAATGTTTCCAAAATCCATCAAGAGATAGACCAGGGTAAGGGAATCCCCTTCCTGAAGTATGAAGCCCAAATATCAAGTCCTCCTCCTCCAACTGTTGTAACCCTAAATAGGTATGGCCCTCCTGAAACCCTAAATATGACCAACAATTCGGCATGGATGAATGAGGCCTCCAAACCACTTGAAACTCTATAGGATGATAGATTGGCCAACCACAAACCCCAAGGAGAATTTTCAAGATCAGATCTGAGGTAGAGCCTCCTAGATCTGAGAATCACTGAATCACCAAGACATCCTCTTTCCTTCAAAACCGTCCCAACTTGTAAATAATAATATGGTCATAGTAACTCCTCAAGAAAGCCTCCAAACTGATGAGCAAGGTCTTGCAAGAAAAACCCTAATGTTGGAATCTCCAAAATCTCTCCCAATAAGCTGGATCGAACTATTCCTCAATCAATGGTGAGCCCCTGCTGGAAAACCCTAACTGGTACGACCCTGTTGCTCTCTTGAATAAATGATGAGTGTAGAATGGTGTGGGTGGAGTGTTTCATCCCCGAGACCAAGCTTGGAACAAGTGAGTGGAATCTTTCACCACTGAGTTGCTCTCTAGGGTTTGTAAACTCAAAACCCTCAAAATTGTGTGCTCAAGAGCTCAACAAGCAAAATACCACATATCCAAGATGAAATGAGAGATGCGCCCTAGCCTTTCTTTTATACCTCCATTATGTTTTCCTCTTGAGTTAGTTTCACCCCTAGGTTCAACTCCTAACTCAACCTCCAATGTTCTATTTCTTCATTCAGTTACTTTTTTCCCTTTTTCCCTTTTTCTTAAGTCAACTTCAAATTATAACATTAGTTTGGTTGACTTTTCCCCATGCTGTGTGAGACTATGGTCTAGTGGGGATGTCTAGATCACTAAGTCTTCCCAGAACTCTTTATCAAGAGGTGGGGAACATTACACTTTCCCACTCATAAAAAAATGATGTTAGGGTCAAAGGAGGGTAAGCCCAAAGTTTTGGGGGCTCTCTTGCATTATTTTTTATTTTCCATGTGTTCATGAGCAAGGGGGGTGCCTCTCTTCTTAGGAAATGACCACTTGAGGTTGTTGGATTAGAAAGGGGGGTTCTTATAAGTGTAAAATCACTTTCCCAACTTAGGAAATGAATTAGGAATCCTTTTCCCACTCTCTCCCATGACTTTAGTCACTTTTACAAAATTTGGCTATTTTAATTTAGCCAATTATTTGTTGATTTTTCCACTGACTTGGACTCCTCATGGACAATGACCTAGAAAAACTTGTCCAAATGAGTTGATACTTGGTAAAAGGGTGTAGGGGGTCATAAACCATTTGATTTGAGCACTCATACCCCTATACAAATCCCCAAGGACCATGTTTTTACATTTTACATAAAAAATAATTAAAAATTCCTAGTTTGCGGGAATTTTAATTATTTAAAAAATCCTATCAAAACTTAACGGAATTCCACAAGACTCTAGGAGATGTCTAGAATGGTCATTTACAACACTTATAAACCTTATCCATCCATTGGGCTCGATCATTAGAACACCTTTCACCACTTTGGAGAATTTATGTGAGTGAAAAAACTCACGGATAATTAAAATTGCAGTTATGCAAGATTAATTACTTGAGGAAAAAAAGCACTTGATGAAAGGACTTCCCTAATGACCAAGTCTTAGATAACAAGACAAAAATTGACTCATGCTATCATATTACAATAGTATCCCACGTAGGGGAGCGGACATCACGAGTACATAGAAAGACGTGTCGAGGGCAAAATTTGCCCTGTTGAGTCAAAAGTCTCCAAACTGGTTGTACCACTAGGTACATATTGTAATGTCCCCCACCTCTTGATGAATAGGGTTGGAGAGACTTAATAGTCTAGTTGTCCCCACTAGACTATAGTCTCATGCATTATGCAGATAAAGTCAGCGAAAAGCCATCAGCTAAGTACAACATTATATTATTGAGTTGACATTGAAAAGAAAAGGTAACTAAGGGAAAGAAAAGGAGCACGTGAAGGAAAGCTAGGAATTAACCCTAAGGGTTAAATAACTCAATAGAGAAATAGAATTGAATTATAAAAGAAAGGAAGGGTGCACTTCTCATTCACCTTTGGATTATTATTGCATTTTGCTTTTGGGCTCTTGAGCACAAACAATTTTGAGGGTTTTGAGAATACAAACCCTAGAGATCAACTCGGTGGTGAAATATCCCACCTCACTTGATCCAAGCTTTGTCTCGGGGATGCAATACTCCACCCACACCATTATACAGCAACTACAGGTACCATAAATCATTCAAGGAAGAAGAAGGGTGTAACATTGGGGTTTTTCAGCAAGGGGGGCGCACCATTGAAGAAAGAAAGATTTGATCCAGGAGATAGAGGTTTTTGGATTATTGGTCATATGGGTTTTCTCTATAGGGCCTTAACCATCATTCCTAGAATATTTGGAGAGAGGTTTACTTGCCATTTGATTTTCTGGAGCTTGGCAAGAGTTGGAGAGAAGGAGGGCACACTGTGGAAAGAGATCTAGTCAGTTTGGAGGGGTAGATCTTCATCTTTCATCTAGAGACTTCACCAGGGAGTTTGTCTAGTCTCGATATACATTTCTATCCAGTTGCATAGCATTTGGACGCTTCTATCCAGGAGGGCGAATTATTGGGTCTCTGCAGTCTTTAGGAGGGCGTAGTTTAGTTTGGGCTTTCAGTCATTTGAGGAGAAAATCTTTACATCTCAGTCTGAGACTTCAGGAGGGGGTTTTCCTTGCCCTGATCTATCATTCCATATAGTTTCAAAGCATTTGGAGGCTTCCAGCAGCAGGGCCGAATTATTGGGTTTCTACAGCTAGCTAGGAGGGCGCAACTTCAGCTAGGGGGGTTTGGAATTGGACCTTAGACGAAAAGAAGTTAATCTTGTATTGATCTTCAACTTATCATCTAGCCTTGGGAGGCTTGTATCTTCAGTCTTGAGAATTTTGTAGCATCTTTTATTCCAGTTAGAAGCTTTATTTGATATTCTTCCAGATCTGCAGATCTATTGTACTAGGCTCTCTATATTATCTAAATAAAGGTCAGATCTGTGTTATTTGGTTCCATAACTGGTGTCTCTTGTTATATCTTGTACTTCTTTATGATGCATCTTCAGATCTATGTCCACATGCTTTGATAATCAAATATATAAACCCTAAACGCAACTTCATGAGAAAACCTGCATACGCACATCCAAACAACAGTAGACAGTGAGCAGTTAGTCTTTCCAGCGAAAAAATTGGCTTGGGAACATTACAGTGGCATCAGAGCGTTGATCCTCCCAGCCAGTGGGGATTAGCGCATGCAAAAGTTCAGTGGAATTTACATGGGCTAACATAGGAAACAGACAGGTGAGACAGAGGCCGAAACAGAAGGATCAGGTGAGGACAGTGAGCCACAGATTCTAACAGGTTTTGCTAAGGACGTACAACACTCCATAGATGTGACACAAAGCACCCTTGTGCATCACTTATAGGAGAACCAGGGAATATTATGTAGGGGACATGTGGAAATGACAGAGGCTCTGAGAAAGGTAAGTGAAATCCAAGAGAGGGTATCACAACTCCTGATGCAGATGACTCATGGAGGGAAGGGTCCATAAATTTATGCTAATAGAGAGGCTAGTGGATCTCATGGAGGGACTAGACATCAATAGGAGCACATTCCCCATTATCACACTAAGGGACAAAGCTATGGAGGAGGTGCACCACAGGGACATACATATAGCAGGACCACCCCTAGGCCCTATCTACCTTCATTCTTGGAAAACTAGACACAACACAACTACCAAGACGAGATTGAGGACAATTTTGAACAGTATGCCCGGGAGTATAACTCACTGAGTGCAGGGATCCAAAGGCAAATCACATTGGAGCAGTATTGTGGGATTAAATTCAGGGGTAAAACCAAACCGTATCACAGGAACAACTATGAACTAGAGCATAGAGTAGGTAAGATGGAAAT
>JASDQU011101642.1:18921-30729 GCA_032191745.1 Picea mariana
TTACAACACTTATAAACCTTATCCATCCATTGGGCTCGATCATTAGAACACCTTTCACCACTTTGGAGAATTCATGTGAGTGAAAAACTCAAGGATAATTAAAATTGCAGTTATGCAAGATTAATTACTTGAGGAAAAAAAGCACTTGATGAAAGGACTTCCCTAATGACCAAGTATTAGATAACAAGACAAAAATTGACTCATGCTATCATATTACAATAGTATCCCACGTAGGGGAGCAAACATCACGAGTACATAGAAAGACGTGTCGGGGGCAAAATTTGCCCTGTTGAGTCAAAAGTCTCCAAACTGGTTGTACCACTAGGTACATATTGTAACGTCCCCCACCTCTTGATGAAGAGGGTTGGAGAGACTTAGTAGTCTATTTGTCCCCACTAGATTATAGTCTCATGCATTATGCGGATAAATTCAGCGAAAAGCCATCAGCTAAGTACAACGTTATATTATTGAGTTGACATTGAAAAGAAAAGGTAAATAAGGGAAAGAAAAGGAGCACGTGAAGGAAAGCTAGGAGTTAACCCTAAGGGTTAAATAACTCAACAGAGAAATAGAATTGAAGTATAAAAGAAAGGAAGGGTGCACTTCTCATTCACCTTTGGATTATTATTGCATTTTTCTTTTGGGCTCTTGAGCACAAACAACTTTGAGGGTTTTGAGAATACAAACCCTAGAGATCAACTCGCTGGTGAAATATCCCACCTCACTTGATCCAAGCTTGGTCTCGGGGATGCGATACTCCACCCACACCATTATACAACAACTACAGGTACCATCAATCATTCAAGGAAGAAGAAGGGTTTAACCTTGGGGGTTTTCAGCAAGGGGGGCGCACCATTGAAGGAAGAAAGATTTGATCCAGGAGATAGAGGTTTTTGGATTATTGGTCATATGGGTTTTCTCTGTGGGGCCTTAACCATCATTCCTATAATATTTGCAGAGAGGTTTACTTGCCATTTGATTTTTTGGAGCTTGGCAAGAGTTGGAGAGAAGGAGGGCACACTGTGGAAAGAGATCTAGTCAGTTTGGAGGGGTAGATCTTCATCTTTCAGCTAGAGACTTCACCAGGGAGTTTGTCTAGTCTCGATATACATTTCTAGCCAGTTGCATAGCATTTGGAGGCTTCTATCCAGGAGGCCGAATTATTGGGTCTCTGCAGTCTTCAGGAGGGCATAGTTTAGTTTGGGCTTTCAGTCATTTGAGGAGCAAATCTTTACATCTCAATCTGAGACTTCAGGAGGGGGTTTGCCTTGCCCTGATCTATCATTCCATATAGTTTCAAATCATTTGGAGGCTTCTAGCAGCAGGGCCGAATTATTGGGTTTCTACAGCTAGCTAGGAGGGCGCAACTTCAGTCAGGGGGGTTTGAAATTGGACCTTGGACGAAAAGAAGATAATCTTGTATTGATCTTCAGCTTATCATCTAGCCTTGGGAGGCTTGTATCTTCAGTCTTGAGTATTTTGTAGCATCTTTTATTCCAGTTAGAAGATTTATTTGATATTCTTCCAGATCTGCAGATCTATTGTACTAGGCTCTCTATATTATCTAAATAAAGGTCAGATCTGTGTTATTTGGTTCCATAACTGGTGTCTCTTGTTATATCTTGTACTTCTTTACGATGCATCTTCATATCTATGTCCACATGCTTTGATAATCAAATATATAAACCCTAAACGCAACTTCATGAGAAAACCTGCATACGCACATCCAAACAACAGTAGACAGTGAGAAGTTAGTCTTTCCAGCAAAAAAATTGGCTTGGGAACATTACAGTGGTATCAGAGCGTTGATCCTCCTAGCCAGTGGGGATTAGCGCATGCAGAAGTTCAGTGGCATTTACATGGGATAACGTAGGAAACAGACAGGTGAGACAAAGGCCGAAACAGAAGGATCATGTGAGGACAGTGAGCCACAGATTCTAACAGGTTTTGCTAAGGACTTGCAACACTCCATAGATGTGACACAAAGCACCCTAGTGCATCACCTATAGGAGAACCAGGGAATAGTACGTAGGGGACATGTGGAAATGACAGAGGCTCTGAGAAAGGTAAGTGAAATCCAAGAGAGGGTATCACAACTCCTGATGCAGATGACTCATGGAGGGAAGGGTCCATAAATTTATGCTAATAGAGAGGCTAGTGGATCTCATGGAGGGACTAGACATCAATAGGAGCACATTCGCCATTATCACACTTAGGGACAAAGCTATGGAGGAGGTGCACCACAGGGACAAACATATAGCAGGACCACCCCTAGGCCCTATCTACCTTCATTCTTGGAAAACCAGACACAACACAACTACCAAGACGAGATTGAGGACAATTTTGAACAGTATGCCCGAGAGTATAACTCACTCAGCACAGGGATCCAAAGGCAAATCACATTGGAGAAGTATTGTGGGATTAAATTCAGGGGTAAACCCAAACCGTATCACATGAACAACTATGAACTAGAGCATAGAGTAGGTAAGATGGAAATCCCATAATTTGATGGATCTTTCAAGGTAACTGCACAAGCTTGGGTGCAGAAACTTGATACCTATCTACAAATGAATCCCATGGAGATGGATGCCATAAAGTTTTCCACCATGTATCTAGAGGGAAAAGCTCATGACTGGTGGTACCTTGGGTTAACTACACTAGGCCACAATCAGATCACTTCTTACACAGAGTTTACACAAAGGCTTATTGACAGATTTGACCCGGGGGATCCAGAGCTACATTTCAGGGAACTCACTCAACTTAGGTAGACATGATCACCAGATGTATATATAGAGGAGTTTCAGAGGATAACAGTTATGGTACATGACATGTCTCAAGCGAGACTCATGATGCTTTTCACAGAGGGGTTGAGGGAAACCCTAAGGGGTTGGGTAAAGGATTTCAAGCCTACCAACTTACAAGATGCTATATGGAAGACAAGGGATTTGGGATTAGCAGCTAAGACTAGATATACCCCTAGACCACCTCTAAACATGGGAGGAAGAGACCAAAGAGCTCCCATGAACCAAGGGGGGAGAGACCAAAGGGGGTTGGACAAAGGAAGGGGTAGAATGGATGACACCACTAGAAGGGAATTGAAGAGGAATCAATTGTGATATACTTGCAAAGAGCCTTGGGATCCAACACACAAGTGTATGGGAAAAGGCAAGGCACACTACATTGAAGTGCTTTCTGATGATGAGGAAGATGAAGGTTTCAGCCACCTGCAAAACGTGGAGGCAGAAACCATCGAAAATGCAGAAGATGAAGATGCAAGTCACAACCTTGCAACAAATGAGAAGGTCACATTGGCATCCATCAGTGGGGTACCCAAATTCAACACCTACAGGATGAGAGGGGTGTTACAGGGGCAAAAAGTTTCAGTTTTCATTGATGGGGGTGCTTCACACAACTTCATTGATGGGGGTGCTTCAGACAACTTCATTGATTCAACCCTACTACAAAGAAGACACATACCCACAGTTGAATTTGAAGGATTCAGGATGGAAGTAGCAGGGGGTGCACTATGCCCTGTGACAGGTATATTCCAGGAATGAAACATACATTGGGTAGGCATGATCTAGCACAAGACTTCTATGTGATGGACATTCCAGACACTAATATTATCCTTGCAGTTCAGTGACTTAGTACGTTGGGGCCAATCACTACCAACTACAAGACCATGGAGATGTCCTTCAAAGAGGAAAATGGGAAAAAGGTGGTTCTCAGGGGCATGACAGGAAACACACCTAGGGTGGTTACAACAAAGTGCATGGAGGCCATTTTCAAGTGAGAATAGATTGCATATGCTTCTGAATGTAGAATATTAGTGAGGGTGGATAAGAAAGGGAAGACTCATTAATCACCAAAGATTCAGAGAATCATTAACAAGCACAACAAAGTCTTTGGACCCATTCCACTAGGAGCACCACCAGATAGGGGCTTTGAGCACATCATAGAGTTGGAAGAGGGAGTGAAACCTGTCATCACCACTCCCTACAGGCACCCAAAGAAATACAAAGATGAAATTGAGAAGGCTATTAAATAACTACTAGACATGGGCCACATTAGGCCACGTTCCAGTCCCTTTGCATCTTCATTGGTGCTAGTGAAAAAGAAGGATGGAACAATGCACATGTGCATTGATTACAGGGATTTGAATAAGAAGACAATCAAGAAAAAATACCCCATTCTGAGGATTGATGAGCTATTGGATGAGCTTCATGGTGCTATATACTTCACAAAGATCGACTTACGCTCTGGCTATCATCAGATAAAGATGAGGGAGCAATATGTACCCAACATTGCTTTCAGATGTCACTATGGTCACTATGAGTTCTTAGTGATGCCTTTTGGGCTGACTAATGCACCAGCCACCTTCCAATCTTGCATGAACCATGTCTTCACCAAGCAATTAAGGAAGTTCCTCTTGTTATTATTTGATGATTTGTTGATCTATAGCAAGACTTGGGAGGAGAATATTCAACATGTAGAATAGATTCTGGCTATCATGGAAGGGAAATATTTGTATGCTAGGGAATCCAAATGTGAATTTGGAATGACAGAGGTCCTCTATTTGGGACACATCATTGGGGTGAAAGGGGTACAGGTACACCAAGAGAATATGCAAGCTATACTTGACTGGCCCACACCTAAGCCCCTCACAGAATTGAAGGGGTTTTTTGGCATCTGTTGTTATTACATGAGGTTTGTCAAAGGCTTCTCACAACTTTGTGCACCTTTGAACGATTTGACTAGGAAGGGAGAATTCAGGTGGAGTCCAGAGGCACAATTGACTTTTGACAAAATGAAAAAAGTGATGAGTACGTGCCTAGTCTTGGCTCTAACAGATTTTGCACAACCTTTTACAGTGGAGTGTAATATCTCCGGGGAGGGCATTGGAGCAGTGCTTATGCAAAATAGGCACCCTATTGTCTATGAAAGATGAAAACTAAGGGGTCCTGAGCTTCTCTACACCATCTATGACAAAGAAATTTTGGCCATCATGCACACATTGGGTAAGTTCAGGCAATATTTGGTAGGGGCGAAATTTGTAGTGAGGACAGATCACAAAAATCTTAAGTACTTTTTGGATGGACTTAAATGAGGGGCAACATAAGTGGGTTAGCAAGATACATTCCTATGACTTTGACATTGAGTTTGTCAAATGGAAGAATAATGTAGTGGCAGATGCATTATCCAAGAGGCCATTAGTTTATGCTATGACCGATATCGCAGTTGACTGGAAGGCCCACCTTTTGGTGGAATACTCAAAGAACCAATTTAAATGTCAATTAATGGATACAGGTACAGGATGACAACTTCAAAATTATGGATGACATTATATATTACAAGGGCCGAATATTTTTGGTTCCTGAGTCAACCTTTAAAGCGAAGGCACTACAAGCATGCCATGATTCACCAGTGGCGGGACATCAAGGGTTCATCAAGATGTACAGACAAATAAGGGAAAGATTCTCTTGGAAAGGTTTGAAGGAAGATGTGATGCACCAAATCAAGGAATGCACTACTTGTCAGGTGAACAAGGATGAGCACACCCATCCTGCAGGATTACTCCTACCACTGCCCATCCCTGAGCACAAATGGGAAATCATATCTATGGACTTCATCACAGGATTGCCCAAAGCACAGGGAAAAGATTTCATTTTTGTGGTGGTAGACAAGTTAACCAAGTTTGCACATTTTTTCTCCATTACCACAGACTACAGTGCAACTCAAGTCGCAGATTTGTTCTTCAGGGAGGTTTTCAGATTACATGGTCTACCCAAGACCATTGTGAGTGACAGGGACAACAGATTCATGAGCACCTTTTGGAAGGAACTATTCAGGTTGGTAGGTACGACCTTAACCCCTAGCACCAGCTACCATCCTCAAACTGATGGTCAAACAGAGATAGTCAACAAGTGGGTGGAAGGCTACCTCCGAAATTATGTATCAGGGCAGCATAAGGAATGGGTTAGGTGGCTTCATTTGGGGGAATATTGCTACAACACCACCCATCATATGTCTATTGGTATGACACCACTCAGAGCCTTGAACAATTATGATCCTCTTTCCTTTGTGGAGATTGTCTTTGGTGACAACAGGGCCCCTATGGTTCAGGATTGGATTCAGCAGAGTCAGGATATACTCAAAGAACTGAAGGACCACCTACAAAGGGCACAAAATCAGCAAAAGGTTCAGGCAGACAAGCACAGGGTGGAGCGCACATTTGAGGTTGGTGATTTGGTATACTTGAGGCTCCAACCATATAGACAGGAATCCATTAAGAGAAGTGGATCATAAAATCTTTGACCCCGCTTGTTTGGACCATACAGGGTCAACAGAAAAGTAGGGATTGTGGCATATGAGCTTGATCTCCCACATGGCACCAAAATACACAATGTTTTCCATGTGTCATGCTTGAAGAGAGCCATAGGCCAACACATCATTCCTATTGAGGAACTGCCACCCTTAGATGAAGAAGGGAAATTGATATTGATACCAGAAGAGGTACTAGAAGTCCGGAAAAAGAAATTAAGGAAGAGAAGCATCAAGGAATATTTGGTCAAATGGAAGAACTTACCTATTGAGGATGCTACTTGGGAAAGTGAACAAGTGCTACAGGAGACAGGTTCAAAATTGCTTGTGGGCAAGCAATTTCTAGCAAGGGAGATTGTAATGTCCCCCACCTCTTGATGAAGAGGGTTGGAGAGACTCAGTAGTCTAGTTGTCCCCACTAGACTATAGTCTCATGCATTATGGGGAGAAAGTTAGCTAAAATCCATCAACTAAGCACAACGTTATATTATTGAGTTGACTTTGAAAAGAAAAGGTATCTAAGGGAAAGAAAAGGAGCACATGAAGGAAAGCTAGGAGTTAACCCTAAGGGTTAACTAACTCAACAAAGAAATAGAATTGAAATATAAAATAAAGGAAGGGTGCACTTCTCATTAACCTTTGGATTATTATTTCATTTTTCTATTGGGCTCTTGAGCACAAACAATTTTGACAGTTTTGAGAATACAAACCCTAGAGATCAACTCGGTGGTGAAAGATCCCACCTCACTTGATCCAAGATTGGTCTCGGGGATGCAATACTCCACCCACACCATTCTACAGTAGCTACAGGTACCATCAATCATTCAAGGAAGAAGCAAGACGTAACCTTGGGGGTTTTCAGCAAGGGGGGTGCACCATTGGAGGAAGAAAGATTCGATCCAACAGATAGAGGAGGTTTTTAGATTATTGGTCATCTGGTTTTTCTCTGTAGGGCCTTAGCCATCATTGTTAGCATATTTGGAAAGAGATTTACTTTCCATTTGATTTTCTGGAGCTTGGCAAGAGTTGGAGAGAAGGAGGGCAGATTGTGGAAAGAGATCTAGTCAGTTTGGAGGGGGAGATATTCATCTTTAAGCTAGAGACTTAACCAGGGAGTTTGTCTAGCCCCGATCTACAATTCTAGCCAATTGCATAGAATTTGGAGGCTTCTATCCAGGAAGCCAAATTATTGGGTCTCTCCAGTCTTCAGGAGGGCGCAGTTTAGTTTGGGGTTTCAGTCATTTGAGGAGTAGATCTTTACATCTCAGTCTGAGACTTCAGGAGGGGGTTTGCCTTGCCCCGATCTATCATTCCATACATTTGCAGAGCATTTGGAGGCTTCCAACAATAGGGCCGGATTATTGGGTTTCTACAACTAGCCAGGAGGGTGCAACTTCAGCCAGGGGGGTTTGGACTTGGACCTTGGAGGGAAAGAAGTTAATCTTGTATTGATCTTCAACTTATAATATATCCTTGGGAGGCTTGTATCTTCAGTCTTGAGCATTTTGTAGCAGCTCTTATTCTAGCTAGAAGCTTTATTTGATATTCTTCCAGATCTGCAGATCTATTGTACCATGCTCTCTATATTATCTAAATAAAGGTCAGATCTGTGCTATTTGGTTCCATAACTGGTGTCTCTTGTTATATCTTGTACTTGTTTATGATGCATATTTAGATCTATGTCCACATGCTTTGATAATAAAATATATAAACCCCAAACGCAACTTCATGAGAAAACCTGCATACACACATCCAACAACAGTAGACAATGAGCAGTTAGTGTTTCTAGCGAATAAATTGGCTTGGGAACATTACACATATCATCATGGTATATGACGTTGACCCCTAGTTGACATAGGTGGTCAACAAACCCCAAGATCTTGAGTACCTCATCCAAGTGCCTCAGGTGCTCCTGCCATGTCTTGTTGTAGACCAAGGTGTCATCGAAGAATACCAATATGGATTTCCTCAAGTGATCCCTGAAAATATGGTTCATGCAAGACTAAAATGTAGCTGGCACATTGGTTAGCCCAAATGGCATAACCATGAACTCAAAATGACCAAAGTGGCATCTGAATGTCATCTTCTCTATATCCTTCTCTCGAATGTAGATCTGATGATATCCAGAGCGTAGATCAATCTTAGAGAAGAAAACTGCCCCATGCAATTCATCCATCAACTCATCAATGCGTGGGATGGGATACTGGTTTTTGATGGTTTTATTGTTCAAATCTTGTTAGTCTATACACATCCTCATGGTACCATCCTTCTTCAGGACTAAGACAACTGAAGAAGTGAATGGGATACTGTTGGGTTTGATGTGTCCCATCTCTAGCAATTTCTTGATTGATTTCTCTATCTCATCCTTGAACCTCCGAGGATGACGATAGGGTGTTGTAATCATGGGTTTAGCACCCTCCTCCAACTCAATGGTGTGATCAAACCCCCTGTCAGGTGGTCTTCGTGGTGGAATCAGACCAAAAACCTGTTGATGCTGCCCCAACAAGGTATTGATCTTTGTCTGATACTTCTATTGACCATCTGAATCCCTCTGTGTGGTGATCAAGCGCTCTACTACATAACCTCCCCATGCCTGAAGATCCACTCCATCCTCCTTACCAAAATTGTCCTGGGTGCCCCTGTCGACATGCCACTCAGCATAATCCTCTTCCCCTCACTATCTCTGAACCCCATCTCAAGGGTTTGGTAGTTGGTCGTGATCTTTCCCAAGGTGATCAACCATTGGACTCCCAACACCACATCTATGTCAGATAGGTCAACTACATAAAATGTGTCTCTCACGGTGTAGTTACCTAGCTTTACTTCCAAGTCCATAACTCTATCTATACACTCCACTGTGTGGCCATTTGCTACTGCAACATCAAACCCCTCAAACTCCTTTGTCTGAAGTGCTCGCCTTGATACCAATGAAGCATCAATGAAGTTGTGGGTGGCCCCACCATCTATTAGGGAAATTTCTCGATGTCCCTGAATAGTCCCTCTGATCCGGAGGGTGTCATACCTGGAAATAATAGAAAGGGTTGTTATGACTCCTCCCTTTGTTGCTGCCCATCTGTTAGCCTTCTCACGAGGCTGTGGTACTATCGGTGGTTGGGCCCCTACCAATGTGAGTGGTCTCTATGGAGGCTTCTCCTCTGCTTCTGATGGCTCCTCCTCTAAGCTAGTGTATCCACTGTCTTGTTCCCCCTCATCACTATCCACACTATCTGCTACCACGTCAATATAATGGATCTCTCCCTTTCCCATGCACCTATGGCCGGGGACCCAAGGGTCCTTGCAGGTGAAGCAGAGATTCTTCCCCATAAGCTCTTGCCTCGTCTCATCATCCAACTTCTCCTTGCCCTTCCATTCTCTTTGAAATGGCTTCCTGTCTCTGTCCTTCTGTGGCACAAAGGGTTTGGAGAAAATTTTAGTTATTGGCACTGAGTCTCCTAGATCTCTAGTGCATAGGATGGCATCATATAATGTGTGAGTCATGTAGGCCTTTACCCATCCTCTCAAGGGTTCGGTGAGCCCCTCGGTGAAAAGCATGATCAACCTTGGCTCTAAAATATCTTTCATTGCCATGGATACCCTCTGGAACTCTGTGATGAATGCCTCTGGCGTGCCAGTCTGCCTCAACTGAGCTAATTCCCTGAAATGGATCTTTGGATCCCTTATGTTAAACTATCCATGATCCTCTCTGTGAACTCCCTGTAAGAAGTGATGTGAGTACGACCCAACATCACCAGTCCATGATGCCACCACTCATGTGCCTCACCCTCCAAATGCAGTGTAGCGAAACTGATGGCCTCAATCTCTGTCATCTGGTTGATCTTGTAGTACGTATCAAGTTTTTGTACCCAAGCTTTGGCAGTGCATTTGGATGATTCGTCGAAAGAAGATATAGTGAGTTTACCAATTTTTCGAATGAAGTCTATGTTATTCCCCTGTTGCTACTGTTGTCCTCCCCTCTGAGTATCTCTGGGACGGTTCCTGAGCCTAAGTCCACAATACTCGACTAGGGTCATGTTTTGATGGAAATCTGGTCCCAATGTTGCATACTCTCTCCTATAATCAACAATATCCTCTGCATGTGTGGGTTTCCTCTGTGCTATAGACTGTTATGTTGCTAGTGGGGGTGCCCTCTCAAAGCTGGGGAATAATGGCCTAGGAATCCTACTCAAAGAAGTGTATGTGCGAGTAGGTGAATGGGGTATGTTACCTACCCCTGAGTTCCCCTATGTTGCATGTGGGGCTTGTGTGCCCGGTGTGCTCCTTGTGGCCAACCTATCAGCCATCTGTGCCAACGAATGTGTCATAGCCTGCTAACTGCCCACTAAGTTGTTGAGTACCTGCATGAAAGTTGCCTTTGGTTCCATGGGGGCCTTGCCACTTCCCTTTGGTCTCTCATATCTGTCTCCCAACATCCTCTCTGCCTCACGCTCTAGCCTTCTCTCTGCTTCCCTATACCCCTCTTCCTCTTCCTCTGAACTGGGAGGAAAGGGGGGATAATCTAGCCTAGGTCTCCTCTCCCTGCGCCTGTTGTAAATGATATATTCGTCACCTACATGCTCACGACCCTCTAATTCCTCTACTGAACCCATCAACTTTAATCACAGGATGGTAGGACTAAAGCTCTGATACCAATGTAATATCCCTAATTCCGTAGATCAGAATTTGTGCCTCAACTGATGATTATTTGCTGCCGGACCTGATACACTTTGGGATTCTGGATGTGTTTAGTGATTGGTTTTAAAATGCATGGTGATTTTGCATGTGATTACAGTTGTTTAATAGTATATAACCAAGTACGCAAAAGATAAAGAAACATAACAACTGCAACAATGTATTATGAAAATGACTGGGTACAATGCCGCATGCGGCTAAGTAAAATAAATCTCTCAGCTAGATCAGAGACAAAAGGATCTTCGCTGGAATACAATAAACAAACTAAAACAATGATACCCAAAAATAGAAGAATGTTGTTGGATCAATGGATGAGTTGCAAGATTTGTTGTATGCTACGATAATGCATACAACAATTGCTGCAAGACTGGAAAGTTCGCCCTGGTGGCTAAACTCCTTGTTTTCCTGGAATATGTCTTAAACAATGCGCCTTGACCTCATGCACACTCTCTGCATCTGTCCTGTTATCCCCACTTTTCAGGGATAACTAGGAGATCATGTCTCGAGGCCCACAGGTCCCAGACATGGAGTACCTAGAGCAGGATTTTCCTGAGCATGGCCCTGGAGGGCCCACCCTTTCTTCTTCCATCATCTTTATCTTGTCAGCAACAGTAGCATCCATCACCATCGGCTTGGTCCTGTATCAAAAATGGTTCTTGCTCCATGAGGTAATTGGTCCAGGTATCATGATATGTGTCACTTTTGATCATTAAAACCTTTAAATATATGCATCTGATTCCTTTTATTTCTAACAACTGCTTGGATCTTACATTTGCCCACTTGACCATGTTTGGGGGG
>JASDQU011101645.1:0-23266 GCA_032191745.1 Picea mariana
AGAAAAAGACAAGCTATAGTGACATTCTCAACTACAGAAGCTGAATAAATGGCAGCAACTCATGCAAGCAAGGAAGCAGTATGGTTACAAATATTGTGTTCAGGTATTGGGTTGGTACAACAAGCAGTGAGATTAAACTGTGACAGTCGGAGTGCAATATTCTTGGAAAAGAACCCAACTTATCATTCGAAGACAAAGCATATTGATTTTCAATATCACTTTGTGAGAGACATGGTTGAGGAAAAGAAGGTGTTGCTGGAAAAGGTTGACACTTTGAGGAATGTTGCAGATTCATTAACAAAGTCTGTGAGCATAGAAAAGTTCTCCTAGTGTAGAGTAACAATGGGCATTGCTACCCTGGATTTTTGACTATATAATCCCTTGGACCCCTGGATGCAAAGAAAAAAACAAGTGGGAGAATGTTGGGTATGTGTTATATTCTTTGCATGTGTGTGTGTGTGGGTGCGTCAGATACGACAACTGCATCTGACGATCCCTTTTTTTGGGGTGTTTTTTTCTATTTTTAGCGGATTTTGCTATTTTTAGCTGATTTGTAAATTAATCCTGGATTAAGGGATTAGGGTTTCGGTATCTACGGAATACCTAAAAACATTGTATATATTGTATGGCGAATGGTGAAATTTGATATAATGAAAATAAGAAAGGTTTTCTCGGTTGAGGGTTTCCGGTATAAAATCTCTGTGTACTATGTGTATGAGCCATTGATTAATTTATGTATTGCTTCAGAATCTATATGCATTACTTTACTTCACAGGTTTAAAACTTACACCATGTGGATCTAAGATTTCATCTGACAGAAGGATAAAAAAATGGAAGAGTCGTGGACGGCATGGCCAAATCACATTCCTAGCGGTTGTCCATTGATCTGAGTATAAATAGATCAATGGAAGAATATGTTATGGGTCGATGGTTGAGAAGAGTTGTTCTCTGGTTATGTATGAGACCTAATACTTTTTCATTAATATAAGTCATCTTCTTTCATCATCTTGTTTCCTCTTGTGTTGAAACACTCATGCATGGATGATCCAGGCAAGATGTTGTAGTTTTATTGTAATGGAGGTTTGATTATAATGCTGCTATGATTTGTTTCAGTATTTTCTTTCACTGTCTTGTTTCCTCTTATGTTTAAATTCTCGTGCATGGATGATTCAGACGAGATGTTGTAGTTGTATTGTAATGGAGGTTTGATTACAATGCTTCTATGATATATTTCAGTATCTTAAACTTAAGTTCAAGATTCCTCTTGTGCTTTAGTTTTTCTACACCAAGCTACTTGAAGTCTGGATGCTCATGGCAGACTTGTCCACTTTCCTCACTAAGTATTCCTCCTTCTCACTTTTATCCTTAAACAACTGACTGAATTTAATGAGAACCTCATTTTCTTATGCATTGCTAGCCCATTTTTCTGTGTTTAAACATTCTTACGTTGAGCTTTGTCCATTTGACCTCTAATCATAAACCTACCTCCACAAACATTTTGATGGGTGTTGGGCTTATCCTCCTACAATATGAGGGTGACTCTCATCACTAACATTCTTAGCATCGTTGTCAGGGAACGAATTGAAGAACTTTCCCTGGGATTGAATGACAAAAAAAAATTGATTCTAAAGGTGCATCATAAATTAATACCTTGAAGATTGCAGCTTGCACCTGGTGAATCCACTGTTTCAGTTATGGCTCGTAAAGGCATACACATGAGGTCAAATCCACAAATACCTCTAGAAACACCTGAATCTAACCCAGAGAAGATTATCAAGAAAGGAAATACCTCTCAAGAAGTACTTCGAGTTGATGTACCAGGTGATTCTGGTCATTTACATGACCCTTCTTTTAAAACTCCAGTAGTTGTATCCAATTCTCCTTTTCTACCATCTACTAGAGTTTCCAGATGTTTGGATTTTTAAAGCTTCCCTATTGGATTCTCCCCTTTTAGTCCTCATTTGGAAGAAGAAAGTTTTGAAACCCTTGTTTCCTTGTATATTGTAAAGTGTTTTAGACCAAGGAGCTTAGAAGATTGTCCCACATTGAGTTTTTCTATTCCTCCTCCTATCAAAGTTGTTGTAACTAAAGTGGGGGAATTTGTTTTCCCTTGAACCCTATAGCATCCTCCTCCAACACTGAATTGTTTCCCCTTTTCCCTAAGAACATAGTTGTAGTTGTACCTATCCAAACTCCATCTCCCCCTAGTTCTCCCATAGTTCACATCCCAATGGCAGGTGCTAATCTTCCTAGAAACAAGATGGATTCCATAGTGGCTGCTAGATATTCCCCTCTTGTTTTACCTCAACCTATGAATTCTCTCCTAGTTGGAGACTACCTTAAGTACATGCCCAAGTTAACAGGGGAGGAAGACATAACTGCAGAAGAACACCATTCAACTTTTTATAGTTATTTAGATAATCTTAACATTGAAAATGAAGATCCGTGGATGAGAGTTTTTGTACAGAGACTTGATGGTGAGTCTAGGAAATGGTTTAGGGGCTTGAATCCTAGATCTATTTTTGGGATTGAAGCTCTATATGATTCATTCTTGAGGCATTGGTGGGATAAAAAATATTTTCTTTAGTAAATTACAAAATTTGGGTCACTTAAGAGGAAAGAGGGGGAATCTGTTTTAGACTTCTCAAAATTATATAATAAGATGTACAATAAGATTACCACTGAAATAAATCCTACAGAAAACTCTGCCAAGATTACTTATGTCACCGCTTTTGACCCTGAGTTTTGCCTCATGTTGAGAGAAAGAAGAGATACCTTTGTAGCTCATATGCAATATGCAGCTCTTGAAGTAGAGTCTAATATATTGGTAGCTGAAAAACTTAGGAGTACGTCTTATAGAGAAACAAGAAAAGGTAGGGCCGAAGCTTCAACCTCTGATTTCTCTGTTTCCCACCCTCAAGTGGATGAATTGACAAAACTAGTAAAATCACTTTCTACGAAAATGAGAAATTGAAATTTGAAGGAAAACAAAGCTATTGGAACCCCTAGAATGTTGATAATAGGGGTAATTTCAAAAGACCCAATAATTCCCCTCAGATCATCCAAAGAGATCAATGAAATAGGGATAGGTATGATCAAAAAATCCAAGCCCCTCTCCAAAATAACCTGGTTAATGATGAAGAGGGAGAGGAAGAAGATGTTGATCCTGAAATCCATTGTCTTGGTGACACCTCTTTGTCTCCTCATTTAAACCAATATGAATATGAAGAGTCTCTATTGGATAACAAACTAAATTATATGAGCAAAGGGGAAAGAACCAGTGGAAATACAAATATATACAGCCTAAGGTCAAAGACGAAAGAGGGGAAGCCTGACATTTATGATCAACCTACTAGAACAAAGAATCCTATTAAGGGTGTAGAAGCTAGCAGAAAATAAAAAGAGGCACAAAACCCCCAGGTAGTGGTTAAGAGCCCTACCCCATAATTTAAGGAGATTCTCAATTCCCCCTCCTCTTTTAGCTTTGAGAATGAGATTCAAAATATTAAAATCCTTGTAACTTTTTTGGATCTACTTAAGAATGAGAATTTCAAAAGGTACCTTTCCAAAATGCTGCATCTTGAACCTTCATATTATCCCACATATTCATTCAACCTCCAATATGAAAAACCAGGTGTCATACTAGGACCTTTGGTAGAGGATAGGGATGACTCTTCCCCTCCTTTCTATACATCATTGAACATTCATGATAAAGTATTGCATAATTGTTTGATGGATTCAGGGGAATCTCATAATCTCATACCTAAGACTATCATGGAAGAGCTTGGGTTGGATGTTACAAAAACCTACCATGAACTATACTCATTTGATTCCAGGAAGGTGAAGTGTCTTGGAGTTATCAAAGAACTAGTTGTTTCCTTGTTCGAATTTCCAACGAAAAGTGTGGTCATGAATATTGTGGTGGATGATGTCCCCCCTAAGTTTGGGATGCTCTTGTCTAGATATTGGATCAAAATACTAGGGGGAACTTTGCATATGGATATTTCATATGCCACCATTCTTGTGTTTGGGGGGGAACATAGAAGGATTTATAGGGAAGCACAACTTTCTTACATTATCAGTGATGAAGCAAATCCTACCAACCACCCCATTTTTGCATTTGATATTGATTTAGCAACCAATATGTTATAGCTCATTGATGCTCCACAAACACCTCTCGAAATCAAAATGAAGACTATTACCTCTTGTGAATATCCTCCTCTTAATACCCCGGTTTGGAAGATGTTTTTTGATGGAGCCTCTTCTAGGGAGAGTGTTGGTGCTAGGGTATTTTTTATTTCCCCTACCCAAGAGACCATATCTTTATCTTACAAGATGGAATTTGAAGAAAAAAACAATCTGGCTGAATATGAGGCTCTTGTTTTAGGTTTGAGGGCTGCTAAAGACATGAATATTGAAGAGCTAGTTGAGTTTGGAGATGTTGAGTTGATTGTTCATCAAGTCAAAAATATGTATCAAGATAAACACCCCAGGTTAAGGACCTACAGAAATGAAGTCTAGGATCTTGTCGATAGTTTCTCCTTATATTTCAATATCTCATTTGTTTCAAGAGAGGAGAACATTGTGGCATATTCCTTGGTGGTATCAGCAAGTAATTTCAGGGTTCCCTTGCCCCTAAAACTCAAGTATGATGTGGACGTAAAGTATAGACCCTCTATTCCTAACAATGTCAAACATTGGAAGGTTTTTGAGGATGATCTTGAGATAAAAATATTTCTTGAGATTGTGGGTGAATTTTCTTCTTTACATATTGATCAAGATCATGATACTGAAAAAACCTCTCATGTTGATATTTTTCTGAATACAATTCTTGACCATCATATTTTTCAGTTGCCCAATAACCATATTCCAAAAGGACTTGTCCGCTTGGAGAGATTGTTTGACAAAAATGATGTGGTTGTAAAGATTAAAGGTTCAACTAAAAATGTTGATGTGACTTAATGCAATTTAGGAACAAAGGAAGACCTAAAGTATGTTAAATTGTCTAGAAGTTTTTTAAAGGAACTATTGGTCTTGAGATTAAACTTAAGGCTCAAAGGATAATGTCAAGCATTAGGAAAGTTTATGAGAGTGTGTTTTTAAAGTGATTTTTCTACCTGAGTTATATGAGAAAATTTCCTTAAATGAAATTAACAATTTGATAGCACAGAGGTCGTATTTCGTGTCTGAGTCAAAATTGTAATATTGAATGGAGTGAGAGAAAGATACAAAACTCTGAAACAGAGCAGGGAATCAATTAATTAATAATCCCACCTTGTTGTAGTAAAAGAAAAGAGATAGTGCAACCTTGAATAAAGTATAAAATGGAAGAATCTATACAACAAGCAGGTCTTGATTTACTCACACTAAATGCGGAGGAAAAGTTGCTTACCTAATAAATTATTGATAAAAATAAGATTGCAGTAGTAGTACTAAATTGAAACCAAACATTTATCCAAGAATACATAAAGAAATGATGAGAAATGGAAAACAATGAAACACATAACCTACATTTAACAAAACTTGGAATCTTTGTCTGCACTTGTATTAATACTCTATAAGGAGAGTTTTCTCTATTACAATTGGCAAGAAATAGCCTGAAATAAGTCTTCATTCTATTTATTTATACAAAATGGTCTCAACCTAATGATTGGACTTCTCGTAGTTTAAAAATAGTAAATATTACAACATGAAAAACTGAAAGGTTCCATTAACATCTCCTCTACCTCTTCGTCTGCTAGTAGAGGCGTCTATTCTCCTCATCCTATGTCTTGGAAACACCTGGCATATGATCATGACCTGTGTGAGTAGTATTTACATGTCACATTACTTGTTTCCAGATGTGCTAGCTTTCCCATATTCGACACATTGGATATATCTGCTTACTAACTGTACTACCAACCCAGAAGGTTTTGTTGCCACATTTTCTTCAAAAATGTACAACTTATTTTCTATATGAGGAAACATATCATGTATATTATTCTCCCCCAAAGATATGGCTTGTAGCTGCAAAATGGAATCTACTACCCATTTTATTATTTGGATAAGATTGATTTGGTTAATTTGTTGGATGGTTGTCTGGGATTCTTCTTTGCTTGTCTTAGAATTATGTTGATTCTTTTCTATGTCAATCTGCCCCAGGGCCTTGGAGATACTATCTCCTTCAACTTCAAGTAACCCTTTTTCTAGTGAAGACAATGCTTCTTCACAAGATTTATTCACCTCTCTGGATAATCTTTTGTTTTCCACCGGATTTGTCTCCCGGGCCTTCAAAATTATGTCACCTCGGGTTTGCTCAGAAAGAGACAATCAAGGAACCTATGGTACATCATATTTTCGTTTTAGTGAGACAACCTCCTAAAAATTGGCCTGATATGCAGTGGGTTATCCTTCCTTAATGTAAATGTTATTCAGGGAGAGGTCTACCACCCGATAACAATTTTGAATGGCTTACACTTTTGTAAAATGATCTAGCTGGGATGATTCCATCTTTTCATGTACTTCTAGTGCCCGATCTTGGAAAGATTCCATCTCCACTGATGTAACTTCAGCCAAGTCTATATTCACATGTAGTTTCTTGATCAATTCCTCATGTTGAGTGGCTAATTCTCTATTTTCCTGTGAATTCTAATATAACTCATCAAGGTTGGTTTTGAGTTGTTGAATTTGTTGTCTGTCACCGGCTATAACCTGTTCAAAATCCTTATTCATCTTATTTATCACATATATTTCCATGGTTATTATTTGGTCTTGCAACTACCTCACCAACAGATTTCTTTATTTCAACTAATTTTCTAGGTTTTCTACCGAACATTGATTGGTCGTGGAAAAGGAACCTAATGAGCCTGCCATTTCCATAGAGAATTATGTATCATCCAGACCCTATCCATCATACAAAATCCTTTTCCTTATAACCATTGCACCATCTTTTTGATCTATTTCTCTTTTAACTATATCCCTCCTCTTCTTGCTGAAAAAGAATTCTAAAGGAGGCATTTCTTCAGCTGAAATCGGAGTACGGTCCTCTATAAATATGACTTTGGCATTTGGATTTCCTTGACTTGATTGTAATGGTGTTAATGACATAATGCGGCTACCTATCACGATGGACGGTTGTTGTTCTATTGTGTTGGTAGATGGTTTATTTGGTGTGGATGGTGATGTATCCTATTCCATTTTTATCAAATCTTCAAATTGATCTTTTGCTTGATTACCATGTGGATTTGATAATGCAGTGTCCACTTTCTATGTCAGAACTTCATTTTTCTTCGGATCCTCCTGAGTATCCTTTTTGTTGGAACTTCATTCCTCGGAACCTTGAGTGGTAGATTCCTATGTAGATGGAGGTGTCTGAGGTTCTCCCTATAATACCTTAGGCAAATTATTCCTTCTATGCCTTTGTAAATTGTAGAAACTGGCTAATTGATCTAGAGCCAGAGTTTGGACTCTGCTCAACACTTCCTGGTACAACCTGACTCCCTGAAATATTTCATCCTGTGGGGAAACTTCATGTACATATTTATTTATATTGTATAGAGCCAGGTGGGTTTCCACGATCATTTGGGGATCATGCTTCTTGAACTCAATATTGACTAACTTGATGTCTTCGAGAGTTGCAACCTCTACTTTTGAATGGCTGAAATCTTGAAACAAAAACTTACCAACCTGAAGGGGAAAGGTTGGTCATACCTTTTTCTGGGCCTATTTTAACTCTTTATTGATGCCCCCTGTCACATTTTGATACCCTACCTCTGGGCACACCAACCAATTTGGTAAAAACTTTTGTAAAGCATGTGGGGGAACTGAACACCCAAAAACTCTAATGTAGGAAAACATTTCCTCAATATACCGGTCTGTTATTTTCCCTAGGTTGGCCATGATCTTGTTTAAAATCCTGGGAGGCAGGAAACCGTAGAGGACGATATGCATAGGAACCACTATGTAATGACATATTTCATAAAATAAATATTAGGATTTATCCTCCCACTGCTTGGAGTATTAGAAATGGTTGGGCTCAGTGTTGGTCCGGGTCCAGTTCTAGCTCATGAGAGGGAAAGGTGTCATGAAACAAATGGCATCCATAATGTATGTTGACATGTAGAAAAGGGTAGGTTTCCCTTTGGCCTTCATCAACTGATACTCTGTGATTTCCTTGGCCATATTGTCTGATAACATCTTGGCCCAGTTGAAAGAGAAACCCTCTACCACTTCATGCATAATTGGTACTCATGCCAAAAATAAATGAGTGGAGTCCTTCCTCTCGAAAATTCTAC
Source organism: Picea mariana (assembly GCA_032191745.1). NCBI lineage: Eukaryota > Viridiplantae > Streptophyta > Pinopsida > Pinales > Pinaceae > Picea > Picea mariana. The sequence continues at coordinate 8,274 of JASDQU011101645.1, forward strand.
ACAAAATCATAGCCACATAAATCATATGGGCATCTAATGATGTTGTAGCATATATGCCATTGGTTTCTTCTCTGAATTTCTCAAGGTGTCCCCACCAGTCCTTGATTAATTCAGGGTAATCCTTTCCATATTGTGTGCACTCTTCTTTGTCGAAATACATTAGGAAAGCGGCATTGTAACTGTAATTGAAAACTCAGGATAAATTATACATTACCTTTATATTCTCTGGTTGAAAGGACCCGACAACCACCTTCTGTGAATTGAAGATGCTCCTGGTTGAAATGTCAACATTCTCCAGGAACCAGCCTATCATGTCGTTACACGGCATAAGCCTTGACCACACAGCTATTTTGTGTAGCTCTGATTGAGTAGTATCCCTGAGCTTCATCGCATGGGTTTCGTTCACCTTGTCACCTAAATCCTCTAGGAATTTTATCAACTCATGTTGTAGAATATCAAACACTTGTGTCCAAGTTTTCACGGTATCTATAGCTCTCGGTGAGGTGTCTGAGAGAACATTTGTTTTCAGGTTCACACTCTCACCAGCTTCTTAAGCCACTATTCGTGGTGCCATGATATTAGTGAGCTCGGAACTGTGTTTCCTGTCACAAGGAAACACGTAAACTTCTTAGTCTACTAAAACTTCTTGTTCTGCGAGAATGAAAATAGATTTCAAAATCCAATATCCTTATTTACCTTAAGTGTATTGATTTATGAATACCTTTACTGACGATGCATTCATTTACCTTAATGAAAAGATCTAGGCGGTGATCTGCAATCTATATTGAAATCATTGTCGTTGAGCCATTATTAATTCCATTAATATTGGTGGTTCACAATCGGGAACTTAGATGAATAAGATTTGAAATTTTCCGAATTGTGATTTAGCGAAAAAATAATTGCGAGATAATCTTGTTTAACCCATTGATTAATCGTGTTTATCATTAAGTGTTTTTGGGTTTTTGGACTTTGGGATTTTGATAGTATCTCGAGATAGAATCCCCAAATCCCAAAACCACAAAGTGATTAATCATTGAATAATTATTTTTTAATTTAAATTGACCCATCTTAGTGTTTAAGGTATTTCCGAAGTTTGGAATTTGGGAATTCAGAATGTGATGGATGTAGAATATCTAAAATCTGAATGTGCGAAGTTGTTAATTAACTTTTAATCGAGGTTAACTTAATTCATTGGGTTTTAATTTTTTTTCATTTACTATTTCGTGTATAGGAAAGTTAACTTTTATTAAATTTCCGACAGGCCATTACCCGTAGTGATGTGTCAAGACTTTACAAAGATATATGTGTACGGTTGCTAGTATCTTTCGAACACTTTTTCGGGTATCGGGGTTTTGAAGCTGCGGCACAGTGAAACTCCAAAGCAGTCTCTAGTGGCTTGACTTTTTAACAATCAGGCGGCTCCAAAAACTCAGGGAAAAATGGATCGTTCGATCAACTGGGAAAATTAATCGATGGTGGATGTCATGTGTGCCTTAATACTAAAAGAGGAATTGATTTAATATTTAAAAAATGACTTCCCTAACACAATATTGTATTTTTGAAAAAAACTTATCACATACATATATTTCAAACGCTTGAGCATTATCTGTAACTATCTTTCGGGGCCATCCAAATATAGATAAGATTTTTTCCTCCAAAAAAAGTATAACTATTGAATCTGTGGTATTCCAAGTTGAAATGGCTTCCACCCATTTCGTGAAATAATCGGTAGCAATCAAAATCCATTTATGTTGGGCGCTCGACTTTGGATAGATTTCTCCAATAAAGTCTAGGCCCCATTGTTGAAAATGAGCCTCTGTATTGGCTGGGACCAAAGGTAGTGCAAGGAGATTTTTCTTGCCAGGGAATAGTTGGAAAGGGTTGTAGGATCTAACCTTATCATTCACATCAGTAAATACCTTTGGCCAATAATATCTAGCTGTTACAATCTTGTAGGTCGTGTCTCTTCGGGCATGATTTCCTCCACACACTCCCTTGTGAAATTCATTTATGACATCCTCTATTTCAGGTTCTATTAAACAACATAGAAAGAAACCTAGGGGGTATTTCCAGTACAATTTTCCTTCAATAATACAGTACTTAACTATGTGTAGTTTCCATGTTCTTTCTTCTGATGGAGTCATATCGCTTGGACATCGAAGAGTGAGGGAATATGAAACGATATCGTGATACCAGACAGAGGAATAAAATTTATCTTCGATATGGATTGTTGGGGTTTGATCATCTAGTTATCCTATGTATGGAATAGGTCCATGTGATTCCAGATGATCTATCCCGAGTGCTCTAAAATTTAATTCTGCTAATAATTTCACCAAACCCTGACCTTTAACCATCTTGGTCTGTTTGACCTCCAGATCTAACTCCTGAATTTTGGCTAACCACCAACCTCTCCTAGCATCACTATCTGGATATACTAGTATGTCTTTGATAGATCTTGTTGACACATAGGCGATTATTCTGGAGTGCAGTACATATGTTCTGAAAGCTTTGAGAGATTTCACCATCACGTAGGCTTGTTTTTCCAGTATGTCGTATCTAGTTTTGACATCTCTAAGACTTTTACTAAAAAAGGCTATCAGATTTTCAAAACCTTCTTCGTTCTTTTGTAGGAGTACAACTGCGATAGTATGTTCCGATGTGAAATAAAATATCATGAATTCCTTGGTATAGTCAGGACTAGCTAACACTGGAGCTTTGATTATGGCTTTCTTAACTCACTCGAATGATGCTTTATATTTGGAAGTCCATTTGATTTCACTGTCTTTCTTCATCATATGTTGATTCCATCTTTTGAAACTATGTGACCTTCTTGCATAGAAAAATGATACTTTTTAAGGTTTAGAGACAAACCAAATTTTTGACATTTCTCAAAGGTTTCTTTGAGATGAACCAGATGTTCTGCATCATAATTCGAGAAGACTGTTAGGTCATATAAGTAAATAACAATAAACTTATCTCTCTTGCCAATGAAATATATATCCATTTCTCTTTAGAAAGTGGCCCTTGTGTTCATCAAACCAAACGACATTTTATCATACATGAAAGTTCCCTAGGGAGTGGTGAATGTAGTTTTTTATTTATCATCTTCATGGACAGCAATTTGGTTATAACCTGAGAATTCATCGATCATTGAAATTATGTTATCCCCCACTACTTTTTCTAGTACATGATCCATCTTTGGAAGGCGATATTTTTCCTTTAGTGATGGCCGATTTAAGTTTTTGAAGCCCACACAAAGCCTAATTTCTCCACTTTTTTTCCTGACGAGTACCAGATTTGCTACCCATTTAGAATATCTAAGTGGAATGATAATATTTACGTCCAGAAGATTCTTGACCTCTCTTTCTATTAAAGGTAAAAGGATAGGGTTTATCTATCTCAACTTTTTTTTTAAATTTTTGATGCCATGCTTCAACGTAATCTTATGTTCAATCATAGAGGTATCATAAGTCTTTAAATCATCATATGACCAGGAAAAGACATATTTATATTTTTTAATCAATTTGGCATATTTAATTTTCACCTGAGTTGGAAGGTATTTAGATTACTTGACTATATTAGGTTCTTCCTTAGTTCCTATGCCGCAGTCATCGACTTCCTGGGATTGAGGTCGTAGGGTAGATTTCAAGGGTATGCCATCTTTGTCAAACAATCTTTCTAACGGTTTCATACCTCTGGGTATCTGATTGTTCTTAAGTACCAGCATCTGATGATTTGCTATCTTATCTTGGAACTTTTCAGGATCTTCATCTTCTTGCATGATCCAGATAGGATCATTCTACTTTTCTTGATCTATATGAGTCTCGAAGAATTCATCAACCATTTCTAGAAATTTCTTAATCTTCTCATGATCTTCAAAGACCTACAAACGTTTCACATTATTTGGGATTGAAGGTCTGTGTCTCATTTCTATTTGATACTTAAGATTCAGGACAATAGGAGGCACAAACGTCGCAGTTGCTTTGGCCAAGGAATCTCCATGTTGATTTTCTATTCTTGGGATGTGATGAATGTTAAATGATGAGAAACAATTCTCGATCAGATCCTAGGCACAATTTATGTATGACCTTAGTCTTAGATGTTTAGCTTGATATTGCTTCTTTATTTGTTTTACAATAGGTTCTGCATCACCATACACTATTAGATTTTTAATTTTTAGTTTCCTAGCAACCACTAATCCTAAAACCAAGGCCTCGTATTCATAGACATTATTTTTATAATCGTTTTACCACTGTAGTCTATATGAAAATGGAATGACATATTCCACTCCAGGTGCAACAAATACCACTCCTTCCCCTGACCCTTCACAGGAGAAAGAACCATCAAAAAACATTTTCCAAACTCCTTCTCTAGTATTTACAATTTTCTGTGTTTTTTCTAATTTTTTATTTTCTTGTTCTATACAGTCATCAAAATCATCGTCTAATGATAAAATACAATTTCCTAGATCCTGATCAATGACATAGAATCGATAATTATTTGGTTTTTGAGGGTCACTTATAGTATATGCTAGTTTAGTCTCTCTGTATAATCGAGTAAATTGTCCACCAAAAATTAGGATAGTAGTGTATGTCATGTCCAGTTGAAGCGATCCTCTAAGTTTGGCGCCCCAAGACCTGGATAAAATCATACCATACTTTGCAGGGACATCAGCAACAACTACATCCATGAGGATATCCTTTACAAGAATATGTGCAAGATTTTCTACTAGATCCTTGATCATGCCCAAACATTTGACCTTTCTGGAATCAAAAGAATATAAATCCTAATACGGTCTGGTGATTTCAAGGCCCAACGTTTCCATGATAACTTTAGGCATTAAGTTGTGAGAAGCCCCAGAATCTAACATGCAATTATGAAGTAAGTGATCATGCACGGTTAAGGTAATATAAAAAGGAGATACAGAATCATTAACGTTTTCAATGCGGACCAAACATAATAATTGATCTTTCATCTTGCATATTTATTACGTCTACATGAGATTCAGTATCAGAAAAATTTATCATTTTAGCAATCTATTTTTTATAAATTGGATTCTTATCTAGCTCAACCAGAGGCATGGGGATTTTAATTTTATTTATTTCATTTTCCAAACTAAAGCCTCTAGTTTCTTTTTCTCTTTCCCTCTTTACAGTTTGTGCTTCTGTGTTCTTTGTTTTATTTGTTTGCATAGATCGGGTTTCAACTATTTTGGTTTGGCTAAACTATCTTTCAGCTAGTGGTTTAGTAACAACTCCTAGTTCTCTTTACTTCTTGACAAAATCCTTTTTGGTGGAACGATGGTAGTATTCGTTTCTCTGGGCCTCAAATTATACTTATGTTGCAGCTCCACCATTATGGAGTCGACGATTCCTTGATATGAAGACTCTCCCAGATTATTTATGCTTTCCTCATTACTAAATAGGGGCTCTTGGCCTAGAGATCTTTCATATTCCTGTCTAGTTAGATGACGTTCCTAGTATTCATCACTAAGGTTGTTTAAATCCTCTTCTAAACCCTCATAATTATGCATATCACCTCCTATAAAATTTTATGTTTTCAATGGAGTTTTTATTTTTTGATCTTCATTTTTTATTTGTCTTTATTGGGGCTGGGGGTTAGGATTCCTCTTGAAATATTTTCTAGAAAATGGATCAGTTTTAGCTTGGTCTAGCTCCATCCTAGAGATTTTATTTGACAAGTCTTTTATTATATTAGCCATGTCATCCATTTTTTCTTCTACAGATTTTCCATATCTAGAGGGTCCTTCTTGTTCTCTGAAGTGTCTAGGTTGCTTGTTAGACTTGATTTCTATGGCATTGTCTTGCATTCCCATTAGGGTAGCAAACCTTCTTTCCCTTAAAAGTAGGGCAAATTTGGGCTAAAACTCCCCTGCAAAAGTCACTTTAGCTGCGTGTTGAGAGGGTTTAACTTTTGTTGGAATCTTATGATAGAGTTTTTTAAACCTCTAGGTGAACACTAGTACTGATTCGGAATTCCTTTTTCTTAGAGCCCCAAACTCCATCAGATAGTACAAGTGATCATTGTTTAATCCCCACTATCTTAAAAAATCATTTTCCAAATCATCATAAGACCTTAGGGATCCTACCAGGAATCCCCGGAACCAGATTACTACTTGTCCTTCAAACATTTTCACTAAAATACTAGAATAAACATCTTCATTCTCAATATCGAGGATATCAACGAATTAGTCAAAAAAGGTGATGTGCTCCATAGTCGTTAAATCTCCTTCCCCTATAAATTTTGGTAAATTCTTCATGTAATTTTTAGGTAAGTCATGAAGGATCGGGGGAAGGACCAAAGGAGCATATCTAGCTACTAATTTGGAAAATATCCTAGGGGGTGGAGGTTGTCCTTGACCACCTCCTCCTCCACTAGCACCACCTCCCCCTCCACCTCCGACGCCAACTCCTCCAACAACAACCATTGAAATTTTGGGGGATGAACTTCGGGAGTAAAAAAGAGGGTTTTCAAAAACTTCTAAGGACCGAAGAGGTGGCCTTTCAACTTCCTCAGGATGTGGAAAAGAGAAATTTGGAAAGTGATCATTGGGAGATGTAAAGTCTAGAAGGGGAGGGAAAGGAAAACATGGACTAGTTTCTTCAGACTTACAATATGTATAGATTGGTGAACCAGCAGAAAATGAATCGGGGAATAAAGTACGCTCTTCATGATTTCAGAGAACTGAAACCTTTTCTTCGGGTGAGGATGGGGTAGATAGTAAAGTAACGATAACTGGTATAAAAGAGGATATTTTATTCATACTATTTGGAGAATTAGAAGTGTCAATATCAATCTTTATTTCAGATATGACTTCCTCTAAGTTATCATGCCTAAACTTAGACTGGCTAGTGGAGGCCTCAACAGAGGGAGTCTATTTAATATTACTTCCAAAGTTGGTTATTCAATCAAAACCTTAGTATTTACTTGTGTGACTTTTGGTTGGTATTTCTTACCTGTCGATACGGTAGTCGACTTGAGGTATCATTTTGGTTTTAACAACCTTTTGGGACTAGATACAGGTGTGGTCTGTTCATCATCAGAGTTATTTCTAGTATTCTTTTGATCGAATGCTAGTTTATATATGGTGGATTCACCAAGTGAAAGATAAAAATAACATTAATACAGTATTCAATATTTTTTCACTATCAAAGACATAATGTTGCCTTGTCATTTTCCCATGGAAAAATAACTTCGTTTCTCCGTCCCCGGCAACGGCGCCAAAAAGATGTTGGTCCTGATATTAAACTTAAGGCTCAAAGGATAATTTCAAGTATTAGGAAAGTTTATGAGAGTGTGTTTTTAAAGTTGTTTTTCTAGCTTAGTTATATGAGAAAAAATCCTTAAATGAAATTAACAATTTGACCACACAGAGGCCGTATTTCGTGTCTAAGTCAAAATTGTAACATTGAATGGAGCAAGAGAAAGATACAAAACTGTGAAACAGATCAAGGCATCAATTACTGAAGAATACCACCTTGTTGCAGTAGAAGCAAAGAGATAATGTAACATTGAATAAAGTATAAAATGCAGGAATCTATACAGCAAGGAGCTCTTGATTTACTCGCGGTAAATGCAGAGGAAAAGTTGCTTACCTAATAAATTACTAATGTAAATAAGATTGCAATAGTAGTTGTACTAAATTGAAGTCAAGCATTTATCTATGAATACATAAAGTAATATTGAGAAATGGAAAACAAAGAAACACATAACCCATATTTAACAAAACTTGCAATCTATGTCTGCACTTGTATTAATTCTCTATAAGGAGAGTTTTCTCTATTATAATCAGAAAGAAGCAGCCTAAAATAAGTCTTCATTCTATGTATTTATATAGAATGGTCTCAACCTAACAGTTGGACTTCTCATAGTTTAAAAATAGTAATTATTACAACATGCAAAACTGAAAGGTTCCATTAACATCTCCTCTGCCTCTTCGTCTGCTAGCAGAGATGTTTATTCTCCTCATCCTTCGGCTTGGAAATAGTTGGCATATGATCATGACCTATGTGAGTAGTATGTACATGTCTCCTTACTTGTTTTCAGATGTGTTGTCTTTCCCATATTCGACACATTGGATACATCTGCTTACTAGCAGTACTACCAACCCAGAAGGTTTTGTTGCTTCATTTTCTTAAAAATGTACAGCTTCTTCACCCCCAAAGATGAGGAAACATATCTTGTATATTCTCCACCCACAAAGATATGGCTTGTAGATTCAAAATGGGATCTACTATCCATTTGTTTATTTGGATAAGATCGATTTGGTTCATTTGTTGGATGCTTGTCCATGCTTCTTCTTTACTTTTCTTAAAATCACGTTGATTCTTTGCTATGTCAATCTGCTCCAAGGCCTCAGAGATACCATCTCCTTCAACTTCAAGTAACCATTTGTCTAGTGAATACAATGCTTCTTCACAATATTTATTTACCTCTCTGGCTAATCTTTTTCTTTCGGCCAGATTTGTCTCCGAGGCCTTCAAAATTATGTCGCCTCAGGTTTTCTCAGAAAGAGACAATCGAGGAACCTCTAGTACATCATATTTTGGTTTTAGTAAGACAAACTCCTGAAAATTGGCACAAGATGCAGTGGATTCTCTATCCTTAATGTAAATGTTATTCATGGATAGGTCTACCACCCAGTAACAATTTTGAAGGGCTTCCACTTTCGTAAAAATATCTACCTGGGATGTTTCCATCTTTAAATGTACTTCTATTGCCTGAGCTTGGAAAGATGCCATCTCCATTGATGTAAATTTATCCAAGTATATCTTGTTTGGTAGTTTCTTGGTCAATTCCTCCTATTGAGTGGCTAATTCTCTATTTTCATGTGAATTCCGATATAACTCATCAAGGTTGGTTTTGAGTTGTTGAATTTTTTGTCTGTCATCGGCTCTAACATGTTCAAGATCATTATTCATATGATTTATCACATCATTTTCCATGGTTATCATCTAGTATTGCAACTTCCTCAAAAACATATTTCTCTGTTTCAGCTGCTCTGCTAGGTTTTCTACCGAACATTGATTGGTTGTGGCAAAGACACCTAATAATCCTACCATTTCCATAGCGAATTTTGTATCATCTAGACCCTGTCCATCATACAACATCCTTTGTCTTTTGACTGCTGCACCATATTTCTAATGCATTTCTCTTTTAACTATAGCCCTCCTCTTCTTGTTGGAAAAGAAGTCTAAAGGAGGCATTTCTTCAGCTGAAATCAGAGTAAGGTCCTCTATAAATATGACTTCGACATTTGGATTTCCTTGACTTGATTGTAAAGGTGTTAATGACATAATGGGGCTACCTATCTCAGTGGACAGTTGTTTCTTTGTTGTGTTTGTAGCCGGTTGATTTGGTGTGGATGGTGATGTATCCTGTCCCCTTTTTATCAAAGCTTCAAATTGAGATTTTTCTTGATTACCATGTGGATTTGATAATGCAATATCCACTTTCTGTCTCAGAACTTCAGTTTTCTTCAGATCCTCCTAAGTATGTTGTTCGCTGGAATTTCCTACCTATAAACCTTGATTGGTAGATTCATATGTAGATGGAGGTGTCTAAGGTTTTCCCTATAATACCTTAGGCAAAATATTCCTTCTTTGCCTTTGTAAATTGTAGAAACTGGCTAATTGATCTGGAGCCAGAGTTCAAAATCCGCTCAACACTTCCTGGTATGACCTGAATCCCCAGAATATTTCATCATGTGGGGAAACTTCATGTACATATTTCCTTAGATTGTATAGATCCAAGTGGGTTTCCACGATCTTATGAGGATCGTGCTTCTTGAACTCAATATACTAACTTGACGTCTTCGAGAGTTGCAACCTCTATTTTCAAATGGCCAAAATCTTACAACTAAAACATACCAACTTGAAGGGGAAAGGTTGGCCATACCTTTTTTTGGGCTGCTTTTAACTCTTTACTGATGCCCCCTATTACAGTTTGATACGCTACCTCTCGGCACACCGATTGATCTGGTAAAAACTTTGGTAAAGCATGTGGGGAACTGAAAACCCAAAAAATATGATGTAGGAAAAGTTTTCCTCGATATACCAGTCTGTTATTTTCCCCAGGTTGGCCATGATCTTGCTGGAAATCCAGGGAGGAGGGAAACCGTAGAGGGTGGCATACATAGGCACCACTACGTAATGATATATTTTTATAGCAATATTTTCCTCACCATTTCTATCTTGCACAAAGGGCCTTTTTCCATTTCCCTATGAAGACTTATTATCCCTTTTTTGATGAATCTAGAGCTAAAACATACATTTTTCCACATATGCGCTCCCTATTAGTTATACAAGATGCGTATACGCTTGATGCTCCACTGCAGATCACGTATATCAGGATTTTTGCTAGAAAATACAAAATGAGGTCGGGTTTCCATGTCACAACAGAAGATTTCTGATCCTTGGCCTTCCATATACTAGAAACGTTCCGAATCGACCCTTCAGTTTCATTCTGGAGCCTATAAGAGCATAATTTCGAACTATGGAAAAGAAAATAAAGCATTCAACTTTGAGAGAAAAGTTACTTTGGAGAAATTACTTCATATTGAGTCTGCATCCCTTTGTCCCTCAAGTATGAACACAGTGTTCATCCCCCAAGCTCTTCCCTTATTGTTGAGAGGACCTCTTTGCCTCTTTCTCATGAGATTGTGTTTGGTGGAGGATTGAAGTGGTGGAGACCCAATTGGAAGGAACTTGGTTTATTGGTCTCGAACCGTGCCGACACAGAAGACTATAATGTTAACACTTATGTTGATCAATTATTGATAGAAATACTCCTTTCCCGTCCTATTGGTATCTTGAAAATATATGATTATTATCCATGGACGTGTTTTTAATGTTTATTAATGGATTATTCTATCTGATGTGATAATCCCTTTTATATCATCACTATATACTTTCTTTACTTGTTTGTTGAAAACTTCTTACAGGTATAAAGATTTGGGTCAAAGTGCTCAACGGTGGAACATCATCAAACATTGGATCGAGGTAAGCCTCTTTCTTGTATTGCACATTAGTCTATATACCATATGTTGGAATTGAGTTGATTTCTGCAGTCATTGGTCGTTGACTGGCTAGGTTCCCTTGTGTTCAATGACAAGACATATATTCACACTTTGGGATTCATGCAATGTCTTGGATTCCATTAGCCTTATTGGTGGCTTCCTCACCTTTGTAAGTAGTTTTTCATCATCGGTTTCTATTCAGAGGGTCCTTTTTGTGTATCGCTTGCATTTTTCACACGCGAAAGATGCACAGGGTCATTGGTTCATGAAAATGTTCTTCGTCTAATCTCCACCAAATCATGAAGCTATTGCTTTGTTCCTCATGCTGAATGATGAGAGATGCATCAATTCTCTCCTTTCAGTGGGTCTCTTTCCATCGACTTAAGCTCATTTATTCTGGATATGAGACCTAGAGTTTTATGAGTACCTTGAGGCTTGCAGTCATTAGTGGTAAGCTCTCTCACCATTGATAGATGGGAATACATCAATGTATCATGATAAATGGATCTCTCAAGTGTTCGACACCAACTCCTTTATTCACATTTGTAGAGATGCGCTTGGTGCCTTTATACCTACTTTCACTATCGGTAGTTTGTTTCATGTTTGTTAATGGTATACTTCAATGACCGGTAATCAAACAATGTCTCATCGTGTTCAACCTCTACTCATTTATTCACATGATGTAGACTTGCACCATTGGCGGATAGTGTAGAAGACTTGAAGACATCACTATGTGGCCGCAGCTTTCCTGAGTTGTTGCTTCCATTTCATTGGACCAATACCTATTTGACTTCAGTGATCATGAGAGATTAGATTGAACTCCATGGTATAGAGATATCTTCAGACTGATTTTTGAGACTGGTTTCACTAGGCCTTGTTCATGACTATGACATATTTTGGCACATAACCACATTTATATTTGGCTATTCATGTCCATGAACACTTTTTTGGTATATTTTCCACATGGATCTGCATTGTATTCTTGGTAGCCATGCATGCAAAGTTAGTACATAATGTAATCAGAAATTGAGTTCATCCAGTTGGTTCTCTACCACTCCACTTCTGGGTTATTTATAATGTATTTAGGCCATCACAGATACTCCTATGATCTCACACATTAGGGGGCATTTGTTATAGAAAGATTTGCCTCACCATTGCTATCTTGCACAGAGGGCCTTTTTCCATTTCCCTATGCAGACTTATCATCTCTTTTTTGATGAATCCAGATCTAAAACATACATTTTTCCACATATACACTCCCTATCAGTTATACAATATGTGTATATGCTTGATGCTCCACTACAGCTCACGTATATCGGGATTTGAGCCAGAAAATACAAAATGAGGTTGGGTTTCCATGTCATGATAGAAGATCTCTGATCCTTTCCCTTCCATATACTGGAAATGTTCTGAATCGACCCTTCAGTTGCATTCTGGAGGCTATAAGAGCACAATTTCAAACTATGGAAAAGAAAAGAAAGAATTCAACTTTGAGAGCAAAGTTACTCTAGAGAAATTACTTCATATTGAGTCTACATCCCTTTGTCCCTCAAGTCTGAACACAGAGTTCAGCCCCCAAGACCTTCCCTTATTGTTGAGAAGACCTCTTTGCCTCTTTCTCATGAGCTTGCCCTTGGTGAAGGATTGAAGTGGTGGAGACGCGGTTAGAAGGAACTTGGTTTCTTGGTTTCGAACCGTGCCAACGTAGAAGTCTGTAATGTTGACACTTCTGTTGATCAATTATTAATAGAAATACTCATTTCCCATCCTATTGGTATCTTGCAAATATATGACTATTATCCATGGGCGTGTTTGTAATTTTTATTAATGGATTATGCTATCTGATGTGATAATCCCTTTTATATCATCACTACATACTTTCTTTGCTTGTTTGTTCAAAACTTCTTGCAGGTATAAAGATTTGGGTCAAAGTGCTCAACAATGGAACATCATCAAACGTTGGATCAAGGTAAGCCACTTTCTTTTATTTCACATTAGTCTATAGAGAGTTTTTCCCTTGTAACATATATTTCATAAAATAAATCTCGGGATTTATCCTCCCACAACTTGGACTGATATAAATAGATGGGCTCAGCATTGGTTGGAGTCTAGCTCCATCTCATCAGAGGGAAAGGAATCATAAAAAAAATGGCATCCATAATATATGTCGACATGTAGAAAGGGGAAAGTTTCCCTTTAGCCTTCATTGACTGATACTCTGTGATTTCCTTGACCATATTTTCTGATAACATCTGGGCCCGGTTGAAAGAGAAACACTCTGGCACTTCATGCATAATTGTTACCCATGCCAACAAGAAATGAGAGGAGTCCTTTCCCCCGAAAAGTCTACACAACATCATAGCCACATAAATCATATGGGCGTCTAAAGATGCTATGGCATATATGCCATGGGTGCCTGCTTTGAATTTATGAGGGTGTCCCCACCAGTCCTTGATTAATTCAAGGTAATTCTTTCCATATTGTGTGCACTCTTATTTGTCGAACTCCATTAGGAAAGTGGCATTGTAACTGTATTTGAAAACTGGGGATAATTTATACATGACCTGTATATGCTCTGGTCGAAAGGACCCGACAACCACCTTCTGTGAATTGTAGATGCTTCTGGTTCAAATGTCAACATTCTCCAGGGCCCATCCTATCATGTCGTTATAAGGCATGAGCCTTGGTTGCGTATCTATTTTGTGCATCTCTGATTGACCAGTATCCATGAGCTTCATCGCATGGGTTTCAGTCACCTCATTGCCTGAATCTTCTGGGCAATTTATCAACTCGTGTTGTAGAATATCAAACACCTGTGTATAGGTTTTCACGGTATCTATAGCTCTCGGTGAGATTGATGAGCGTTATATATGCACTAAAAACACAGTAAAAACCCTCAATTAAATTGTCAACTCGGGGTAAGTAAACTTAGAGTTGTAGCAAAATATATGCCAAAGGTAGAAGGCCGATAGGAGTATAATCTAACTAATGAAGGCAGCTATCTAAGGCTAATCTACTCAAGCAAATCTATCTAATGAGAAAACCCTACTAAGAAAATTGAAACTAGGTAACCTAAGTAATTTTGGGCCAAGGGTCGATGGATAGTTCCTAAGAAAGCAAATGAAAACTCTATGTAAATAAAACTAGTTTAACAATAAGCAAAAGCAAACTACTAAGCATAGTAAGCAAATGATAAAAGAAAACTTCTTTAACTTGCCAACCTACATTTAATGAGAAACTACCCTATGAAAGCAAATAAATAAGCAAGTAAGCAAAAGAACCTATCTAACCTATTAAAGCAAATAGACAAGTAAGCAAAAGAAACCATCTAACCTACTAAAGAAAATAAACAAGCAAGAAAAAACAACTAACTACTGCAAGCAAAAACTTCTCATTGAACAACTATCTAACCTAAGAGGCAAGTGGACTAAATGCCTAATGCAAAACTATTTCTAATGCGTGAAAGGAAATCTAAGAGGCAACTGGACTAAATGCTCAATGCAATGCATGAAAAGAAATCTATTCTATTGAAATTAAGAAAGATTAACAACTAATTCTTAATCTATGATAAGAAAACTATTATCCAATCTATCAAAGAAAAGTCTATCTATCCTACAACAACAAATAAGACTATTTTCTAGACTATGAAAGCAAGAAACTCTATCTATGAAAGCAGGAAAACTATTCTTTTAACCTATGACAATCAAAATATAATGTTGGTGGTTGTGTGAATGTATTCGGTGTCAGATAATATCTCGATGACACTTGAAAACAAAGGACAATTCCAATGGTATAAGCTCAACACTAATCTCAATGGAAAAATGAAAGGTGTGGAGTAAACAATCCAATGAAAACTTAGCCATGATAAAAATAATGTTAAATACCCTGCATATTGTAAATGTGTTGAACCTGCACAGAATAGATCTAGCTAAACAATGATACACACATTTGCAAA